>JACEIK010000677.1:8824-30343 GCA_018107945.1 Datura stramonium
CTGCTTTAAAATTAATAAAAAGAAAAAAACAAGTAAACGATGCTAGCATCCACTACAGTATATATTAATTAGACCTCCAATTTTGACAATCAACAAATGAAACAAATTTACAAACCTTCCTAATTACAAGTCTTCAACTTTTAAGAGCGTTGAAAATCTTTGCAGAATTCCCATAAGGCTCTTCTCTTGAGCGTTCTCACTTCATTCTTCTCCTATGCAAAGACCCAGAAAAGTGTAACCCACGCTTGATGATCCAATCGTCAAAATGATGCCGAGAAAGAACATGGGTCGGGTTTCGCCATTGTTACTGGTGTTGCTCGCATTGGGTTTCTTCTTTGCAACATACAATTTGGTCACAATGATAATTCACAACAGGGCCACAAGAAGTAACAGTACTAGTGCTACTAGCAATGGCGGATCGGAATGGTTCGACCCGGTTCAGGAATCGAGTTTAAAATCCGGTGACCGGAAATTCCACGTGGCATTGACGGCGACCGACGCTCCGTACAGCAAGTGGCAGTGTAGGATCATGTACTATTGGTATAAGCAAATGAAGGACAGGGCTGGATCCGGCATGGGTGGGTTCACCCGGGTTCTGCATTCGGGTAAACCCGATAACTTGATGGAGGAGATTCCTACTTTTGTTGTTGATCCTCTTCCTGAAGGATTGGATCGGGTGAGTATATGTTTTTTGCTGTCTATTTAACAATTGTTTTAATTTTGGATGGAAAGACAAAATTGCTGGCTTGTTCTGTTTTGTTTTATGGTTAACTTTGAGACACCTCTTTAATTGTTTGGGGTTTCTCGGAATGGTTAGTTTGAGACATGGAGGAAGTGACTTTCAGTTGCTATGTAAAGAATTATTCTTGGGTTTTGCGTATTTTTGAAACGTATAAAACTGTTAGTTCTGGAATTTTGCTGATTTGAGTATCCTCATATGTGTTTTGTTGTGCGATATGATATGAGTAAACTCTTACTCTTTTAAATGCTTATTAAGACTCTGAGAAACTTCGAATTGATAGTTTGAGACTGAGGAAGTGAATTTCACTTTTTCATGTTAAAGTGAATTGATAGTCCACTTTTTCTTTGTTTATTACCAGTTGAATGATAATCTTACTCCCTTTTATTGGGAGGTTTTAGTTTCTCATGTAAGTAAACCTTCATGAATACTATAGTTGAATAGCTTCAGTTCTAAATTTTTTGAAAGATCGGTAAGAGTCTTAAATTTTTGTTACGGCATGTCTGAGTCTTAATGAAAGCGGTGGCTGAACCCATGATCACCAAAGTAACCCAAGGGGGGAGTGAGAAAACTTCTTACATGTTTCTTTCTGCTTTAAGTTTGATTTGGAAAAGAAACTAACATTAGAGTTTCTATTATAGAACTAAATAACTTAATTATAGAAAAGGAAACATTGCCCAATCAGGCCTAAAGCTTGTGTTATTCCCTTGAGGTGTCAAGTGGGGAGTTAGATCCTACCTCAATTATTCTTATTTTAAGTAGATCTTTCCATGCTACAAATAAAAAGATTACAAAAGCTGGGTTTCAGACCCCCGCCAATAACATAGGGAAGTACCCACTCTCTTTATTTACTATATTATATAATTCATAGATAAACAGTTGTCTATACAACAAAAGGAAAAAGAGAGTGAGGAGGGCTTTACACAGATTGGAGCTTATCTTGTACTCCTGTCAGTTTCAAAATTGGTACAATAAATTAGATGAGAGATCTTGATGCCTATGGTACCATCCTTTCCAAATATTAGACTATCAATTCTTTTGATTGTTAAATATTAGACTATCAGTTGAAGGCACTCAATATTCCCCTTCTTCCTGCTTAAACAAGCTATTGAATTAAAGTTGATGTAATAGGTGAAGATGATTCTTTTGTCTAGGACATAAGAGGAAAATGTAAATATGTCAAAAATCTCGTCTCTTTTGACAAGTTAATTTTTTATTTTGGCAGAGCTTGTCAATGAAATAGGAAGAGAGAGATTCTTGGTGGAAAGGAAGGGAAGATAAGCAAGTAAAAAAGATGGGCATGTTTAATGTATCAGTTAGACGTGGCCATTACAAATTTTCTTGCTATAGGCTAGCCAAGATGAAATTGGCTCAAACTCTTTTCAACAGAGTCGCTCTTCAATTTCTGCTATGCATTGCTAAGATAGTTTGGTTTTCCGTCTTCTCAGTTTAGGTCTTTTGTATCTTCTTTCATGGGGCTACAACTCTGTATGGACTTTTGGATAACTTAAGGGGATGACATGGTTTTGACCTGTTCAAATTATTTTTCTTTGTTCAAGGAAATATTTGCCTGAGGGAAACTTGAATGATTTCTTCAGAAGCTCAAGTATAGGAAAGGAAAATGATTTGACTTTTCCTCCTTTAATGGTTTACAAATGAATCAACGTATAGTCATCTGCTGTTTGAAACCATGGGGAGTCTCGAGTAGTTTACCGGAAATTGAGTTGTTCTGACTATCTTTTATTTCTGCGAAAGCTTTGGTTCTCTGAGTTTAATTACTTGAGTTGCTTCACTAACAGCAAAATATTTTCTCATCCTAACTTTTCCAAAAAAAAATTTCCATTTTATCTTCAGGGTTATATTGTCCTTAACAGACCATGGGCTTTTGTTCAGTGGCTGGAAAAGGCAACAATTGAAGAAGAGTAAGTCACTATGCTGGATAATGTATACCATTTTCTCTTGTATGCATATAGTCTGAACAGTACAATATGCTATGACTGATGCAGATACATTCTAATGGCAGAGCCTGATCATGTATTTGCAAATCCATTGCCAAACTTGGCTCGTGGAGATCTCCCAGCCGCATTCCCCTTTTTCTATATAAAACCATCAGAAAATGAGAAAATTATACGAAAATATTATCCAGAAGAGCTGGGCCAAGTGACTAATGTTGATCCAATTGGAAATTCTCCAGTAATAATTAAAAAGGTTAGCTTTAATATGCTAAACCAAACAGTATTTTGTTATTGCTGGAAAAGGTCTTCTAAACTTCTTGCCTGCTGAATGGCATTAACAATACCCTATGCTATACGATGAAAATTCTGTTTGATCTCATTACTCTGTCTAGAATTTTGAGCTGGTCATTTTCTCTGGTTCATGTGATCATTTTTGGTTTTCTGTGTCCTTTTTCTGATTGTTGCAGTCCATTTTGGAGAAAATTGCTCCTACATGGATGAATGTTTCTTTGAGGATGAAAGATGATCCTGAAACCGACAAGGCTTTTGGCTGGGTTCTGGAAATGTGTGTGATGTTTATGTTTGTCATTTCAGTTGTTGCTCGTAGTTGAAATTATGTTTGGCTTATGAAGTCTAGAATTTGATTTGTTTTTCCTTGTTCCAGGTATGCCTATGCGGTGGCGTCTGCTTTACATGGTGTACGACACATTCTTCGTAAGGACTTCATGCTACAGGTCTACAAGAGCTAAATGAAATATCTTTTTCTTCGTTATGTTATTCTTGACTTATCCCTGGCTAACAAACATCGGTCACTTTCAGCCACCATGGGATCTTGAAGTTGGAAAGAGGTTTATTATTCATTATACCTATGGATGTGATTATAATATGAAGGTAAAATAAATACTTACAGGTTCTGTTCTGGCTAACATGACATTTTCTCGGCATAACCTGTAATAAACACTGTTCTGCCGATCATTGAATCCTTTTAATGATTAAACAGGGAGAGTTGACATATGGAAAGATTGGTGAATGGAGATTTGACAAAAGATCTTACCTTCGAGGCCCTCCACCAAAAAATCTCAGTTTGCCCCCTCCAGGGGTTCCTGAAAGTGTGGTACGTTTAAACCTCTGTTTACAGCTTTACAGTATGCTGTAGAACTATAAACTGTAAAATAGTACCTGGGAAATCATTCAAATTTGCACTATCAAATTTAAAATTGAGATTGCAGAGATTTATATGCTGTGTAAACAACAGAGGCTATCTGTAATTTTGATATTGTCCCATTGCATTTGTTTTGCATATTTCCCTTTCTTGACGTGGTCAAAAGTTATGGCTTCCATTTGCTTGCTAGCGTCATTTTACCTCATATGGTCATTGCTATTTATCTTTCTTCTATCAAAAAAGTATGCAACTATAGAATTTCAAGCAATAACTATTTGTTGGCACTTTTTCTGAAAATGAAACCTGTAGGATGGACTAATGGGAATGGACTGAATCTACTACTTCATCCAAAAATTTATCCTCTGTATGCCTGTTATCGTTTTCATAAATTTACTGCCGTTTAGGGGATTAAATGCCCTAATGCGTTGCACTATAAACTACCAGCATGTATTTCCAATTGCCATGTAAATTGATTCTACCCATCACATTCGAATAATCAAACTTATCATGCAAAAATCTCTTCTGCAATAATTCCAGAATACTTCTTATTCCCAAAATCGAAGTTATAATTTATCAGTGAAGTTGTGCTTGAAGTTATCCTTGATGACCAGATCTAAAAGTACTTCTACATTGAACATGAGTTCATTCAGATGGTGCTTGGATCAGTTCCTCAAACCTATGATGCATGGACACAGTTATTTAATAAGTATGAAGCAGGTGCTTTTATGTTATGCATTTAAGGACCACAAGAAAATGGCAATGTATTGACATGGGAATCACCTTGCAGCCTCAGCCTGCACCAATCTAGGACAAGTCTCTTCCTAGTGGTCATGGAACATAATTAGCGAAATGTCTATCAATATTTGTAAGCCGCTCATGAATAAGAAACTAACTGAGCATTAGATTAAGGAATTTCTCAAGCCATAATTTGGACTAGCGTATTTGCACAAGTGGTAAGTCGTAACCCTTTTGTTTTCTTTGACTGAAGAGTGTTAAGTGTTAACCCTGATCTACTGAACTATCACGAAAGCCCCAATAACATGTTACTGTCCACAAAGATCCATTCAGTTCTAATATGATGAGACAGATCAATATGGCTCTTCTAGAAGGAAACGGAAAAGACAAATCCTATTACCAAACCTATGCATACTTTTGATTTTAGGTACTATATTTCCTAGGAGTGTTGGTCCTACTAGAGATTTTTATGCTGCTACTAGAAAAAATAGAGACAACCTTGTATTTATTTATTTATTTATGTTGTATAATGTTGGCTTACGATGAGCTTAAATGGAGAGACATGGTGAATGAGAGCCCAATTTGTTCAGGATTGAGGTAAAGTTGTTGTGTTGATTGGTAACAAATGGCTATGTTCAATTGAATGCAAGCCATTGCAAATAAAATTAGAATATAGATTGCTTCTTATCTGTCTCAGTTAGAACATGACATGTCTGCCTCGGTTAGAGCGTGACATTCTGTTCATATCCTTTCCTCATAGCCCGTTAACACAAAGCATATCATCTGTCCTTTATCAGTGGGCACGAACACTGAATACTTGATATGAAGGCAGTTAAATCTCATCATAATGATTGATGCAAACAGACATGCATGTTATATCACTGCACACACACAAGTGGAGAGGAAAATGTGCCAGTATCTACAAGGAACCAGACTTATTTTTATCGCTGCTCATGTCCTTTCTTTTCCCTCCTTTTGCAGGTAAGATTAGTGAAGATGGTTAATGAAGCTACTGCTAATATCCCTGGATGGGAGACTGAGTGAGAATGAGTTAAATTTGACTTGTGTACTTCCCTATATTTATACGTTGCTCATTTTCCGAAGCACAGTGCATGTCAAGAGTTCCCAGTTTTTGGCAGGCTTCAGATGGATAGTCTTTAGAACAATATAAATAGACACGGTGTCATACTAGAGTACTGTCCTTTATAGATATTTCTTTCTTCCTCCATGGCACTTTTGGACTAAACTCTAAAGCTAGTATTCTTTTGTAAAATACTGTTGCTATAATGTCTTTAAAGTGTAATAGGAGATCTGAGGCCTTTTTGAATGATCTTTACTATACAAGGGAACTTGAACGATGGCTGACTTATGCTGGAATTTTGTATTGTTTTTACAGAGGGCAGTATACTGTAGTTGTATTACACTGATGTAAATTTCACTTACAATTATTTCTTCTGTTGTTTTTCCTTTTGGAAGATGAATCCTTACTGCGCGAGGAAGACTCGATGAGAGTTAGAATGTTGGAAATAAATGCATTAATATTCTAGCTTATCAAACAGGCACTTGAAATTTGCTTGGGATAAATGGTAGTATCAAAGCATGTTATTTGTCATGGGCTCATAAATAGCTTGATCATAGTGTGTTAGCACTTTCAAAAAAGTATTAAAAGTATTATTAAAGTAACCCATGTAGCAAAGGTTTTACTTCAACGTGGGAGACGCAGATTTTCCGTGATGAAATAATTACTCTACATTTTGACTTGAAAATTTGCTTGTGATAAGTTTGACTTCCAAAGCACTTTCAGAAAAGTATTGAAGTATTATTAAAGTAACCCATGTAGCGAAGGTTTTCATTCGACATGGGAGAAGCAGATTAGTATTTTCTGTCATGAAATAGTTACTCTTAAGTTTTCTTTTTGAAACTGCTATGATATGTATTAACTGAGGTGAGGATATACTGTCATGACACTTTCAGACAAAGCAGCTCTAACAAGTCTTAGAACATAATTTCCTTCAGGTCCTTAGACTCTCAGAATGCTTCAAATAAGTAGCTCTGACTTAGTCCTAAAACATCAGTTTTAAGATATCTCCAGTTAGACATAAATAGGTTTTCAGTGGGGCAGTACTTAGCACTGAGTGGGCTTTGGGTTCAGCACACTAGGTTCCCAGAACTACGTGCCACCGTAGGTTATTAGCTTGAATGGGCCCCGAACGGTGATCACATAGCTCAACCACTATACCCTGGCAAGGTATAGTGGTCTCTCTTTGATGGGGTTTATAAATTAAACTCCACGTCTAGCTCACATGGTCACATGTGGTTATAGGCTCTTTCACAATACAATTCAGTTCAGTAGAGTTATGGTTCTCAGTCCAGTCTAGACTTTCAGATTCCAGTCTATTTTTGCAGTATTACAGTTCAACTTACTATTATTTCAATATATGTATGTTTTAGTTTCATCTCACATACTCAGTACATTCAAAGTACTGATTGCATATTTCTTTGTGCTATATCGTTTTATGATATAGGCTCAGGTACCCAGCCTCAACACCCTGCTAGGTTCTCTCAGTGATTCTCCAACAGATTCCAGTGGTGAATCCTCATCTACCGAGGGCCGGAGTTTCCATTTCAGTTTATGGTTTTCAGTTTGGTTTCCACATATTAGAGTTAGCTGGGGGCTTGTCCCAGCAACTCATCAGTTCTTTTTAGAAGACTTTCAGACAGTATTTATAGATTCAGCTTGGTTTATCCTTTTCAGTATTTGTTAAGATTTTTGTTATAAATCAGTATTTGCTTGTTACTTTAGTCAGATTCTACTTATTATTATTATTTTCATCAAATTAGTCTTAGTAGAAGTATGCTTTACCATGAGTTTGCTTGGGGTCACTTCTGATACTAAGTACCGTATTGTGTCCGCGGTATGAACTCAGGTCGTGACAGAATCGTATTGTATGTAAGATGGAAAAAGAAGCATAATAAATGAAGGAGTTGTGAAACCATGCATACAAATCATAATGAAAATCATATAACATTCAGAAAAGAAAAATAATGCAGTTTTTCCTTTAAAGTTTGTAAACATATAACAGTCGTGATACCATGGGAGTTCATGAATTAACCGACAAAAACCACTATTTTCATATAGCGTTTGATCTATTCCCCGTTAGCTAAGTCATCACCTACCTCATTGGATAGGTGACATACATGGCATGACTTGCTAGCAAGATTTCTGAATCATCCATCACTTTCAGGGGTAATCAATATGGGATGCACTTTGGGCTCACGGTATACTCCTCTCCTACATCAGCAAACATAGTTTCAAGCATTATCTTGACAGAGTATGCCTTCTCAATTAATCATTTTCTCTCAAAATCATACATCATATCCATGAATTTGCCCTTGAACTCATAATCATACTCTTTTTGATGAGTTCATAACCATAAATCATGCTTAACATGAATTTAGGCATGACAGACAAAATCACAATTTAGTATTTCATGCATGAACATGGAGAAACTTGTAAAACATCTAATTAGGAATTATAGTAGTGCATAATGTTCATGAAATTCATGTAACCCTAACATGGGGTTTTCTTCAAGCTTGTAGTAAAATCCTAGAAATCATGGAGTAGGCTTGCATGAACTAAGAGAAAGCTTGTGGGGAGGCAACATGATATCCACACTTTTTAGGATTTGCCTTACATACCTTGTTGCCCTAAAAGCAAGATAACACACAATCAAGCTTGAGAGTGGGGTGCCAAGACACTTTGAGCTAGAGAATGGGTTTTCCTTGAAACTTTAGGATGAGAGAAGCTAGGGATTCAATAATTTAAGCATATGATAACGCTCAAATCACACTCCTGTAAAAGTATGACATAGACATTGTCAATAAAGAACCCAACTAGGTTGGGGTCGATCCCACAGAGAATATGGTCAAGATATAGAATAACGCTGATATTTAAGCTTTTAAGTATGTTATTTCCTAAAGGAGGGTTTTGTAAGGAAGTAAACACGTAACAATATTGACAATTGGATTGTTATCAAGATGATGCAATTAACTAAGGAAGTGTTCCCCATGGGTTCATAACTACTTCTGATTTTACACTTGTGATCTACCCAATATTTGACTTGCAGAATTAATAACATAAGTTCATCCAAACAACTGCCTTGTCCCTATTGGATGACTATACTTAATTACTGGATTAGGTCCCTCTAGTGATTTCATTTTAAATGTTATCAATTAATTCCAAAATAACTATCACGCAACCACGACTCAAGTCATACAATGAACCATAAAGTTCAAGGCTTTGTTGTTTTTCTATTTTCCTAATCTCTACCTCTGTAGATTCAAGCAAGTAGAGAATTCGAGCAAGTCCTAACATTGCGCTTCGTTAAGAAATGTTTAAGATTGAAGAGAATACAATACAAGCATTAGTATTGGTTTAGAATCAATTTGTGCAAATCCTAGTTTGTTAATTCACCATGGTTCCCACAACCCTAGTTGTGGAGGTTTTAGCCTCTCGTGATTATCAAAAAACAGTTAGCATTCATAAACAAAAACATAATTTAGAACTTACAATGATGATTGAAAAGTAAACCTACTTGATTATTGGAAAAGATCAATGAAGAACAATGGAAGAATCAATGCAAGAAACTCTGCAAAAGTTGTTCTCAATATTCCTAAAAGTTGAATACTGGTTAAAAGAATTGAACTCTATTCTCCTCCTAACAAAAATAACCTAGAAAAGTATTTATATAAATAATTATAATTCTTTCCTAAATTAACAAGAAAACTGATAAACTGTCACCGCCTTCACCTATGACTCGTACCATGATTGTACAGGTCGTACCTCTACTAGTACTGTCAAGACCCAAACAGAGGCCCGAATCGCATACACGGGACAAGGGACCCCGAGAGACCCCAAGTAGACCCATGGCACAAGCATACATTTAACTTAAACAATAAACTAAAGAATCAACAATATAAACTCAGCGGAAGTCTAACTCAACATAATATCATAATAAACATCCAAAGTTGAATACATACATAAGTCTGAAAAGCCTCTAATCAGGAGTTGATGGTACAAGACCCCAACTAACTCAACAAGTTGAACACTGAAATACATAAGGAAAAGATAGATAGCCTAGTCCTCGAAAGATGAGGACTCACCAACAAGCAAACGTTAACTCCGATAAAATGCCTAAGAGCGGGGCTGAACCTGAGAGTCGGGTCCTGTATTATGAAACAATACAACATAAAAAGTATAAGATCAGTATGTGGAATGTACCGAGTATGCAAGGGAAGTAAAACCGCTTAAGTAAGTAAAAATTCTTTTAGACACAATGCGATAATTAAACATAAACATCAGTAAACTGAGAGTAGGGCTTACATGCATTCTTTCTGAAATCATGATCTTTTCATAACATGACAAACACATAGCTTTATAACATCAAACCGGGTCGAATGACTCAAAGCTGAAATATGACATTTATAGAAAAGCTGAAAATTGAGTCAAATCTTACATTTAGAACCTGCATGAGTATATAATAGTCATGAGTAATGAATATGCATAAATGAATCATACAGAACAATGGAAGACTCATCACTTAACCAACATACCACGATAGAGCTTACGTGGTCCCCAATATCACACTTAAGTGGGCAGAGCTGTCCAAAATCTTGACAGGGCTAAGGACGCTACCATGATATCAATATCAAGCTCATGGGCCATTCGGGCCGTGGATATCTCACAAGGGAGGTCCCAATAATATAATAGTATCAACCTATGTTGGCGCATAGTTCTGGGGCATAGGGTGATCGACCCTTAACCCGCTCGGTGCTAGACTCTTCTCCCAAAACATGCAATGCTCTAAATTGTATATAATGAAGCTTAACATCGTCTATTGACGAAGCTCAAGGTGAAATCATTCATAAACTTAACATCGTATGAAAACGAAGCTCAACATTGTCTATTGACAAAACTCAATAAGTAAATCACTCATAGACTCAACATCGTATGAAAATGAAGCTCAATAATACATACATCTCAGTTGTGAATTCATGCATATGAGAAGCTTTATTTTGAAATATACCACAAGCTCAAAGATAAATGGGAGCCTTTACTCCAAAATCATGTGGTAATCTTACTTTAGAGATGCTACATCATTATACTCGATATAAGGGCTTTGCCCAAAACTTTATCACAATTGGATCTACTCAATTTATTTTGAAAACAATATCATACTCATGGGTAGCTTTAGAAATATGCTTTTCATCATAAACTCTCATCGTCATCATACATTCATCATCATACTTTTCTTTCATGAACCTCTCATCTATGGGCCTTTAATTTCATAAACTAGAAAACACAATTTTGATTGAAAACAATTTAAAATCTGCCCAAGCTTCACAATTCATCAATAGAAACATATTTTAATCGTACCCATGTATAGAAATTGAAGAATTATGCAATTGGGTGAAAACCCCATAACTTGATCATAGGAATTTCTCATACTTAGATAGAGGTTGGGCATGGGTGTGGAAGGAAACATGTGAAAGGATTCACCAACTCATAATCCTACATATCTGGAAGGGATTGATTCAATCAAATCTTTGATTATCCAAGAGTGAGTTGGATGGAACCCTGAATACTAGCCTTGAATAACCTCTTCAACCTCTCAAGCTTTCATGCATGGTAGGAATAACTAGGCAGATTTTCCCCTCTTTAAAACCCACTAAAACGAGTTGTAAACGTCGTAAAGATGTGCCTTTTAAACTTGTGACCATGGTGCGCCCATCAATTCAGTAGAAAATACTCACAGTGGTCTCACCCGAACGACCCGATGACTCGTGGTCCAAGGCACCGACTGCCACCTAGCTCGTTAAGTACATCAGTCGCCCGATCCCCCTCGGGCTCATAACGACTAAGATAACGACTCGACATCCTTAACCCTAACTAGATGGTACGTGCAACCCTAAATCATTCCGGCCTTAAGGTAGGAATGAATCAACCTATAAAGTACGTGAAACCATCTTCCATTCTAAGATTGGCTCACTCAAAAAAAAAAAAATTTGACTCTACTACTCAAAGTTATACAATTAATCGAAGCATAGCATGCAATAGCCAATCCATGCCGAGAATAACATCGAAATCTACTATGGATAACTCTATCAAATATGCCGAGGTGACCTTATGAAGGGATGAGACCTGGAAACCTCTATACACTCAAGCCTAGCTATAACCGAGTCACCTACTAGAGTGAAAATAAGAAGGGTTTTGATAAGACGGATCGACTCCGAAGCTACCGGCAATATAAGGTGTAATAAAGATAGAGTAGCCCCGGGATCTAGCAAAGCATATACATCAATATGGAAAACTTGCAATATAACATACTACATCCGAGGAGACTCCGTCTTGACGGATGCTAAAGCACACCGTTTCGGCACCACGCGCGGCGCGTAAATGCTCCTAATGTACGAGTGTGTGAGAGTGGGTCACGAACTAGAAGTCAGGGCCTCGGCCCCCAACTCCGATCCCGCCGCAACTAGCCAATCTCTAAGCATGTGTCCTGGCTTCCCACACCCATAGAAAGCACTCCGAACTCCGCCAAACACCGGCCCATGTGCCCCCGACCGCATCTTTGACAAGCCGAGATGCTAGAATCAGGTTTGCCGCTTGTTATACCCAGAGAACTCAAAGATCGGACCCGAGAGTTGAAATGGGGAAAACCGGAATTGGGTCCTTCATATGTGACGAGTCGTTGGACGATCAGAAGGAGACCACGAGCTGTCGTGACCTTGCTGGGAGGCTCGAAGGAGAAGGAGTCCCCACAAAGCGTGGGAAGGACCTGCGGATTAGATACCATGAGTTGTAAGTCAATGGGTGAGAGAAAAGGAAAAGAATAGGCAAAGTCCCCCAATGCACTTGATGGAGGCGACCACAACTCGTTGGCCGGAAATGAGTCGTGGTATGAGTCGTTGGGTGAAATTTAAGAAAGTTGAAGTTGGGGAGGCAACATACATGAAGAGAGGTGTCCACGAGTCATGGCCAAGGGCAATGGATTACTGTTAAGTCATCCATTACGAGCCCAAAGAGATTTGATAACCATGGTACTTGATGGAAGACTCCGACGAAATGCGTGACCCTTGTGACGAGTCATTAGGTCCCTCATAAACCCCGCGCTATTTTCAAAGGATCTTAGTAAGGGATTTTTTGTAATTCCTAATCATAAGAGCCTATACTAGCAGCTTAAGGCTCATTTTAGTGGGTTATTACGTGGGAAGGCCTACTCTAAGTCATTCTTTCCATGAATTCAAGTTTGAAGGTTTGAAGAGGACGCAAGTGAGAAGATTTATGCACGACATAAGAGGGTATTTGGAAAAGAAGTGTCGGATTGCTATGCTCCATCAGATATGGACAACTCCTAGATTGTGTCAGTATCATTCAAAAGATGAGGCGGCACATTTGAGAGAGAGAGAGGCCAACAGGCTGTGGATCGAGACCACGATTCTCTCGCAGAGGACCAAGTAGCACCGATAGCGTACTCGTCAGAGATCATACCCCGCATCTTCGGCATTGGAGTATGCCATCCAAGCCCGCATGATCAGAGAGGGCGAGCTTCGTTTCCGAGGGGTCGCAGCAAAGAGGCCTCGCAGATTCTAGCATCCCAGCTTGTCGTAGATGTGGCTCTGGGGCACAGAGACCGCTGTGTAAGGTGTTCAGAGCTTGTTTTGCCAGGGCATCCCAACACATGCTTAGAGATTGGCTAACAAGCGAGACAGACCATTTTGGGGCCTGGTGGTCTAAATTCTTCTAGTTAAAATGTTCTTCCCCATCACGCACAACACATCACTATGCAAACTCAAAGTTCCCTATCCTAGCTCTTCTGCTCTCCTCCTCCTTCACCTTCAACTTCTTCTTCTCGATCTTCAGAGTGAATCATAAGTTGAGAGATATCCATATCACTTATAATAATAAATCTAGCTCTTCACTCTTAACCAAAGAATCTGAAAACTCACACAAACTTGCTCATACGAGCCCTTTGATCGGCAACCATCTCCAGAGTATACTAAGTACTGGGTAAACTTCAAAGCATACCCCGAACCTGTCATGTTATTCCCGTTTCAAATTGATGAACTCGGTGCATTTACTCCCTAACTCCTAAGAAAAGAACATGTCCAAGAAAGTTGTCACAAATTTATTCTAGTTCGCAGGAATTACTCCTACCCTCCAGCATTCCTTTCTTCACTACCCGAACCATAGCGTAAGCTGCACTCCTTCAAATTTCGATAGAGGCCAAATCCACACTCTTCTCTCCATAAATTTCAATAATCTGGGTAATCTTCTAGATCTCCTCAATAAATTATTATGGATCCTCATCCATCTTTGAACCATGAACCCCATCGATTCTCCTAGTGAAGTTTCACACTCTAACCGCCGTAACACCTCTATTAGGGTTCATTGGTGTAACCGCCGGTTGACTCCGGGTTGTCATAGATCACACAACATTTGAAGCCAACCCTAAACTCAATATGAGTTACCTACTCATTTCAAAGATCTACCGTAGCCGGTGGTGTTGGCTGGGATTCTACCGCCGTTGCCATTGCCATTCTCCCATTATCTCTCTTCAGAGACATCTTCCGTATACACGTATAGCATGAGTTAGAAAGCAAGAAAGTTGACTTTATAGCACGATATATCAAGTTTTCATGACCCAGCATAGACCCCTTGACGTAACATAGGAACCTACAACTATGAATGGCTCCAAGCTAACCCATGGTACATACATAACATAGGTACAAGCATACACTAAGTGGAAATAATCATAAGAAGAAGCATAAGCAAAAGTTTAAGATACCATAAAGCATAAACGGAGACCTCAAAGTTAGCACCCGTTGAGTTTCTATATATTATAATCAAAGCTTTCTAAAACATGGAATAAGCTAATGGGATAAGCCCCCCAACTAGCTTACTAAGTCTCTAACTAAAAATATATAAAAGGGACATAAGCCAAAACCGACGTCCGAATGATGAGGACTCACCAAGAGCCGGGTTGGAATTGGAGCAAGAGTGAATCTAATGACAAGGCCGAGATTGATCACTCGAACCTATAAGTGATATAGTATGAATGTATGCAAATTAGTACCTTGGAATGTACAAAAGAGTACGTAGGATAAGTAAAACATAATAGAAACATATTATGATAAAATCATTAACGTAATAGAGACATAAACCATGAGATTTCCATCATAATATGAAGTATAGTGACCTAAGGTTTTAAAAACAAAATCATAAAACTTAACAGGTTTAAACTATACTAAAACTCATAAATTGATCAATGGGTCAAAATACATTATAAAACATGATATTATAAGTCTTACACATGGACAAATACTAAAGATGAGGAACAATGGGAGATTCTTATAACCGACATACCCAAGTAAGTGATGGAACCCAACTTGTAATCCTAGTTGGGAGGTGTGTTCATATGTAATACCCTAAAAGATCCTAAGATCATACCCGAGGGTTTAAGCGGAAAAAGAAGGAAAATATGCACCACCACACGATGACTCGTCCAAAGGACTCCCGTGAAGTCACTTCATGAGTCGATGTTGCTCGTTAGGTGACAAAATACTGAGGCTGGGTTGTCTTCCCGGGGAATTGACAACGAGTGGGATGACGAGTCGTCAGTAGGCAACGAGCCATCCAGGCTTACCCTCACGGAAATGTGACAAACGGTTCATGTGTGGAGCCACGAGTCGTGGTGTCACCTCACAACCTAAGTGAATAAGTCGTAAGGGATCGTCAGTCGAGGGTTGAATTTCTTTAGACTTCAATGGTGAGGGCCACGGTGTCAAAATGTACCTAACGACTCGTGAAGTCCCTCATGAGGAATGGTAGAGCCATTTTTCCTGCGAATTTAGTGAGGGTGTTTTTGTAATTCCTAATCTCCTAAGTCCTAAAATACATCGCTTTAAGTTTTTAGGAAGTTTTTAAGAAGGTTTAACCTATTCTAAAATCTCATTCTCTCCTATGCATGCAAGTTTAGAGGGAAGTTCCTTGAAGATCAAGTCTAAAATTCCTCTAATTCTTCCTTAAATCTCTGGCTTTAAAGGAAGAGTGTAGAATAAGCTTACCCAGTATGTAGGGTCATGAATAAGAATTTCTTCCTCTTCATTTATATACCCAAATTCCTTCAAGCTCATGACTTCAAGTGTATGATTCAATGGGGTTTTGAACCACGTTTATGAAATTCTCTATGTTTAATCTACGGGTAAATTCCTTCATATTTTAAATGATGTTTTAATATTCATGATTGTGTTTTATACTCATTTTGATTGCAATTCATGAGTTCAAGTTTTAAGAACATGATGCCCAATTATGCAAGTTTCATGAAAATCGAGTTTATGATTTATGCTTCTAAGTATGATAAATATCTAGCATGTATAATGCTTACAAATTACCCATTAATATATATTTATGATTTTACTTATGATGTCTATTTCATGCAAGCATGATGTTAAGATTTGGGGCCCATCAAATTGGAGAATGTTTCATGATTTAGCCAAGCCTAATAAGTTCAGTTATCTCATGTTTTGGAGTCAAGACTCGCCATTAAGATTTAAGTTATGTTCGAGATATGATTATGACATGAGCAGTATATATGTTTTGGGAGTAATGCCCAGCACCAAGTAGGCTAGAGGTTCCAAGGTTCCCGCCTCATGAACTACGCTGCCAATGTAGGTATATTTTGGAGCCTTTCAAGAGAGCATTTCCTACCCAAGGGTACATCGTGATATCATGATGAAGGGCGTACAACCAAGCCCTACATCTCACTCATGTGTTTTTTTGAGTGAGGTTGGGGTAGATGCCTATTGAAATCGTAAAAGATGGAAAAGGCTATCTACGTCCAATTCAAAGTTTCTTGTCACGCACTTCATAAACATATTTTTGCCCGTACTTTACTATATTTTGAGAATAAATTATGTGTGTTTTCGTGTGTTTATGTTATATATTTGTGAAAATAGCTAACGCACGTGATGAGATGTTTTTAGGGCTTAAAATGATGAATTTGAAGGTATTTGAGGCTTATTGAACAAATGAGATGAAGTGGGGATTGAAGAGTGACAGACTCGGTTGGCTGCATGAGGTTGGCACACAATCGCGCAAGGCAAAGAAAGACGGCACTACAAAGTTGTGCGGCGCTGCAGTGGCAGCTCACCGCCCGGCGCAAGGTGCCGCCATATCCAACTCTATGCCCAGGAGAGGAAGCCCTCTCGGCGCAGCGGAGCACGCGACATGGCAAGGGCATAACACACGACTGGAATATGTTTCCTACTTCAATCAGAAAAGGAATTTAAAGTCCAACTCACCACAAGGAAAATGAAAAGCATCAATCTACTACTACAAATATCCCTTTATTTTCATGTTATAGGAATTAAGAATCAAGTTTTTAGAATCAAGCCTTGGATCAAGTTTTATGTTGTATTTAAGTCTTCAAGAGTTGAAGTTTCACAACAAGTTTCTACAAAAGAGATTTTGCAAAGTTTTAGAAGGCATACTTTGAGATACGATTGTAACGTTGTTCTTTCGAATTTTGTAATAATCAAGTGAGTTCTTCCTATCAACATTGTAAGTAATAATTTTTTTCTTTTATTTATGAATTCTATTAATTTACTTATAAACATGATAGGGTTAAAACTACCACAACTAGGGCTGTGGGAACCATGACAAATTAACATAGGTAAAAATACTTAGTGATTCTTGAATGGAGCTTATGCATATATTGCTCTCTCCTTCTTGCTTAATTAATTTTTAATGATTACAAATGTTAGAACTTGCTTTATTCTTACTTACTGCATCAATGAGGTAATGAATGTGGAAAAGGGATTAACAACAAAGATTTGAGGCTATCAACCTCATCTAATAGCTTGAACTTGTCCTAGGATAGCTAATCCGATATTAAGGGTAAGGGTTAATCCAGAATACACCCGTAGACGGGACTAAGTTACATGGTGAAAACCACCTAGATAGGGGACCAAATCCATTTAGGCGAACCGCACTTACTAATATTACATGCTAAGCAATTGCACGTATCACTAATATAAAACGCCTTGTGGTTATGAAGTCACAGGGAACACTTATCCTACTTAGTTGCATTAATTTGAAAATAACAAACAATTTCTCAACATTGCTATTTATTACTTTTACAAATTCCCCCCCTTAGCAAATAAATAACTAAAAATCTTAAGCACTAGCGTTCTTCTATATCCTTCGTATTCTCTGGGTGGGATCGAATCAAGTTACACCCCGTAAGATTCCCGAACCTAGATGGCCTATTCGCGTGCTGGTTAAGCATATTTGAGAGCCATACGTGCTAGAAAGGCCCAGAAAAGATCGACGAGAAATCTCCGCGAACCATCGCGGAAGGAGCCTGGCAGCCCTCCGCGATGGCACTTCGTGTCACTCTGAGGCTGGGCCACCGCGTTGGCTCACAGGACACGCTGGGCCTGTCCGCACCCAAGTATAAAAGCCTCCTACTTCGGTTTTTAAGTTCATTATCCTTATAATTTTAAAAATCATGAGAGAAGAGCCGTAGAGAGACGAAGGGGGTAATTAAAATGAGTCAGTCCGATTACGCGCCAAACGTAGTCCAAATCTAAATTAACCTCTGTGTATCGAGGTATTTAGCAACAGGGAGCATTCCTACATTTTAGTTTCGTGAAATACGCCCGACGAATCACCGAGCCACCGTGACTAAGGTAAGTAGAATCGCTCCAAACTAGTGTCTATGTGCTCCTAGCCGTAAAGTGAATACTTCTCCCTTCCTCGGACTTCTAAAAATAGCAAGTTTTTGACCGTCTTCGATAAGCCTAAGTTTAGGCTATAATTATATCGGTTATGACGTTGTCTTTCGTAATAGTGTTATATTTATACTAATTGACGTGTATATGAATGTGCAAATGAGAATTAGCCGGAGTACCGATCGAGCCTCGTCCGGAGCATTCTGATAACTCGAGGTTGGGCGTATGTAGCCGCTTCTTCAAGCAAGTTAGTAGCTTTAGCCTTATGAATCATAGTAAACTCCGAATTTGAGTTCTTGGAGTTGGAATGTTGAGTATTGAGTAAGTTTAGTAACCGATTTGCGTTGCCGCACGTACTACCCAAAAGCAGGAAGCATGCGCCCAAAGGCGAGTTAGCATTCCGCATTCAGTATAACCTATTGTATGATTAACAAGCATGTTATAGAATAAAAAGATACAACATTCTCGTAATGTTAGTAAAGTAAAATCGTATAGACAGACAAGATATATTATACTCAGCCATATTCAAATGGGCTTTATGGCTACGTACTAGCCATCCAGATAGATATATTCTGGCCACAGATTAGCCATTCAGATAGATATATCCACCACATTAGGCCAAACAAGCTAAATAAAGATTACGTAATCAAAAGATAAAACAAGATAAGAATCAAGATATTACGTAAAAGAGATCAAAATAAAAAATCGATTTCGCATAGTCTTTTTCAAATAGACATGCTTGTTATATATATGTGCTATTTGTTTGTTGAGACTTGATGTGGCGTGAGAGCATCTTATTGAGCGTCCCCGCCGCCCCGGGTTGGTAATCGTGTCGCCCACCGAGCTGCGGGTTTACGTCACCAAGGAGTGGCATACCGTCCCCAGCTTGGACGAAGACGGGATGAAGCTTTCATATCGTCCTGGGACGCACTACAAGACAGATAGCCCTCGTTGATGTTGTCCGTGGTACAGATACGGGGCCAGCTTACAGATACAGATAGGAGTCCCCCTGGACGCACACTGCTATTTATATCGAGGCTATGGCCCGAGCCTGAGATCTAGGGGGCCGGTGAGGTGCCCTAGTGAGCAGAAGGAGCGAGTGACTTATTTTTTGGCCGGTTTTGACCCGGTAGGGGTATATAGATTGTTTGCTTGCTTGGCGCCATCCGGCTTATGGGGGCTGGTATCGGCTCTTAAGCCATACTTGTATATCTATTTATGTGCTATATACTAGTTAATAGACAAAGCAGCCGGTCACGTCACAGTACGCTTCTTCCTTATCGCTACGTAGAAGTTTGATTCAACCTCGTACGCCTTCTTCAGATTCGGCTATCTCCTGCTAAGGCTGCACTACAGTTATGCCATCTATATTCGCTTGTTTTCGCTGTATTATTTTCGCCATTTTGCATACTCGCACCGCCGTACCGACGCCAGCCAAGGCCAGACATTTGCCCGTAATGCATCTACAGACGAGAGGCGATCCTCATGATTCCAAACCCCAAATATTGAGTCATCTCCGGCCATCCGCAGTCCGACGCAGGTGTAGCTCTTTCCTTGTTGTACAATATGGGCAGGTCGTGGCCCTGTCCCGATCATTTCTTTACTTATAGAGGCTTGCGATTGTATATTCATCTCCCGTGGCCGCCTGAGCCTCTGGCCGTGTGAGGCCGTGCGCTTGTTATAGTCATTTAGTATTTCGCTTTGTGTCGGCTGCAGTGGGGCCGTGAGTTTGACAAGCAATGGTGACCTTGCCGCACAATGTGAGCTGCTGTTTTGTTGAGTCTCGATGACTAGACAGCATTGGGTGGCCTTTTCTACCGCATAGGTTCCTCGATTTTGAGTATGTTTCAGTTAGTTGTTATTACAGCACAGTGGCTATGTGGCCTAGATGGCCTGAGTAATGTGTTTATCGTCGTCATATAACTCCCTTTATTTCCGTGAACCCGAGATAGAGCTGGGCCAGACACCAGGGAGCAAACAGCCCACCAAATAGTAACAGGCCCTTCTGCGCACTGAAAGTGTTACCATACTTCCTGCGGCGGGGCGCGCCAAGAACGATATCAATTTATTTGTGCCAAAACAAGGTAGCAATAACTTACAATACGATTTCGTAAGTACTAATTATTTCAAGTATTAACTTATACTATATGTTCTATTCTACTATATGATTTTATATTACAATGAGTCTTCACGCTAATATTTATACTAATATTAATCTATTAATAGTGTAGTAATATAAATTTTGTAATAATTAACATGAAATATAAATATGATGCATGCATTTAATTGTTCATGTAAAAATAAATGATTTTTTTACGTTTCAATCAAACGTTATTTCTACAATATTTTTGTTCATTGAAACAAGTATTAGAACAAAGTGAAGAAGGAGCTACTGGATTGGATCAAACTCTTAAACATAATCATTTATCATTATGAAATTCATACTTTTCTCTCTAAATTCTTGTATATTACACAAATATATTTTTAAAATATTATTTATGCTATTTTTAAAAAATATATTCTTATTAATACGAGGCACATGTGTGGGCGCGTACACTAAGACTAATAACATATGAATAATATTTTGAAAAGGAAAAAAACTCATATATGCCATCGAATTTTAGAAAAAGACTCATCTATGCCATCCGTTAATAGTTAGGCTCGTTTATGTCACTGCCGTTATATAAAAAAGTTGTCCATGCCATTAGTTTTTAACAAACCTAATCTAAATTTTTCAATACCAAATTGTATACGTGGCCAGATTTAAGTGGGCCACATATTTACTTAACCGGCTTATTAAACTATCCATACAACCTAAAAAAACCCGCCCCATAGCCAGAAAAACCCACCCAACCCATCTTTATCTAACCTAACCCTTACTCAGCTCAGATTTGACTAATCCATAAAATTTCAACTGAAGCATCTAGTTAAAGGGGTTTATCGTTGGCCTATTAAGGGGCCGTTTAGTTACTGTATAAGGCCCAAATTAATACATGAATAACTAATTTTATACCATGTTTGGTTGGTAGAATTCAAATGTTGTATAAAAGTTATTCATGTATTAATTTTATGTGGTGTTTGGTTGTGTTTTAGTAATTCTACATAACTAATACTTACATAACTTATGAGGA
>JACEIK010000677.1:40373-52281 GCA_018107945.1 Datura stramonium
CAAGTGTTGTGGGACTTCTTTTTGGGCTTGCACAAGTTGGTTTGTGTCACGCCCCGAGTCTACACCCTGTGCGGAACACGGTACTTGGATTTACAAGTAACCCCAAGTCAACCCCTGGTTTATCATACACTGGCATCTGAGTAAACATATAATTATAACGAAAGCTTTAAAGTAAAATATAAAACATTTACGAGAATGAAGCTGATTCATAAAGTTTGAAAACATCTGAAAAAACTGCAAGTCTGAAAAAAGAACAAGTCTGTGTCTGAAAGCCACTACAATTGATGAGTTGCTGGGACAAGCCCTCAGCTAACTCCAAGTCATATAAAAGAATACAAAACTGAAATAAATGATCTTTGTCCTCGAAAGATGAGGACTCACCAATAGTGCAGTTGGAGTCTTCTGAGAGCGATCGACTAGCGAGGCTGAGACTGAGATCCTGCAGCTGTATCATAAAACGATACAGCATAGAAGGTATGTGTCAGACCTTTGAATGTACTGAGTAAGTGAGAGAAACCATACATAAGAAATGAAATAACTGAACTGAAAAGACATGCAATGACCAACTGAACTGCTGAAACTGAATAATTGTAATAAGCTGAGATAGTCTGAAAAACCCTGTCTAATGGTCAAGGACATGCCCTAAATCTGAGATACTGAACTGACTAATCTGAGACTAAATTGAGCTGATTAGTGGGAGAGTCTATAACCAACATATAACCACATGAGCTAGACGTAGAGTCCGATGTATACACCCCATCGGTAGGACCCAATATACCTTGCCAGGGTATAAAGACATGAACTGAGTGATCACAAGTTTGGGGCTATGAGGCCTACAAAAATAACCTACGGTGGCAACGTAGTTCTGGGAACTTGGGTACGCTGGAACCCTAGTCCGCTCGGTGCTAAGTCCTACTCCCACTGGATAGTCGTAGACTGAATACTAAGCCGATAGCTCGAAACTGGGGCCCAAGACTAATCAGGAATACCTATCTGGAAGCGTCCTGAGAGTCTTATCGGACCGGATTCTGTAACTGGGTTCTAAGACTGGTCAGAGTTGCTTCTCTCGAAGCGTCGTAACCGTCTAAAGAACAAACTGTAATATGAAGCTGGGGTTCTAAGGCTGGTCAGAGCTTCTTATCTGAAAGTTCGCCTAAAGAACCACTTAAACCGATACTGAGACTATTTCTGATAACTGGGAGGCACTACTGACACCTCGGGAATTTCTGTAGTCAAATTGATCAGCTGACATTTCTGACTAACACTGGATATTCTAACATTTTGACTAGAACTGAACTGACAATAGTCTGACTGATTTTTAATACAACTAACAACCTGGGAGTCCCCAACACTGATAGAATCAAGCAAAATTTCGATATTATGCACTATTGCAAGATTTTAGTTTTCTGCATTCAAGAGCTAGGGCTAGAATTCACGTTACAGGAACAAGCAACAACATGGTCACAAACTGGTGGAAAAACATCAACATTTAACTTAAATGATATTCCACATGATTTAAACGAGGTCTGACAGATAATTTCATCACATTCGAAAGTCTCAGGGCTAGAACTGATAGAGAAAATAAAGAAGGATTTTGGGGAAACAAGTGAAGAACTATTCCCTTGTTGAATCCCACATACCTGGCTAACAATTTCTGGAGAAAATTCCTGAGAAAATTCTGAGAAGACAACGCCTGCCCTACCTTCTACTCTGAACTTCTTGTCTGTTCTACGCTTAGGTTTGAGGGAAAGAGAGTGAAATAAAGGGGAAAAGGTCGTTCTACCCCTTTAACTCCCTCCTAAATGAGCTCGAAACAACGGGGTTTCAGTATTAAAAAGGTGGGAAATTACCAACATACCCCTAGAAGAAAGAATTGAAAACTGGTCGACACTGAACGACGGGCCTCAGAACGGATCGTTGGTTGAAACCATGACCCGTTGGAACCCACGATCGTTGGAACCCACTGTTAGTTCTGGGTCCAGAACCATGCCCACTGGAAATGAACCACAGGAGAATACCACGACCCGTTGGAAGAAACACGGGTCGTTGGTACATCTCATTAGTACTGGTAGGGAAACTGGGCCTAGAGACAACGATCAACACAATGACTCGTTGGTAGTACCAACAGTCGTTGCATCGACTCGTGGTCTACACTGCTAGGGCCTGGGACTGGCAACGGGTGTAGCAACGGCTCGTTGGTAGGAACCAGGAGCCGTTGGTTCCTCTCGTTGCCTCAGGGAAGGGTCTGGTAGGATTCTGAACTTGGGATCCAACGGACGACAGTATGGCTCGTTGGTTCAACCAATGAGTCGTCCTATGCCTCGTTGTTTTCCCCGAAGGAAAACTGCTACGCTGACAATGACTCAGACAACGGTCTGTTGGAGCTTACCACGGCCCGTTGTCTGGGTCGTTCTGCAATAAAATTTCTGGTTTTTCTTTTGAATTTTCTTGAAATGCCTGAGTCTGGTCTAGGAAGGTTTCGGGGTGTTACAGTTTATTATTGGGATCAAATTGTTCTTGGGAGGAGACTTGCTATCCGAGATTTAAATTTGTATAATAATTGAATCATAAAAAAATAATGTCTACAATGGTTGAGATCTCTGTGCAGTCCAGTTTATACAGAAACCTCTTTTTTTCACCATTATTAGAGCAACTTGGTCACTTGACCTCCTAATTGTTAAATTATAACTTTCTGCAGGATTAGGTTGGAAGTCTTGGAAAAAGCGTTGGTTCATCCTTACACGTACATCACTGGTCTTTTTCAAGAATGATCCTGTTAGTATAATTTCTCACTTTGTTCTTTATTTCCAAAGTTGATTTTTTCCGTTCAACTGTTTACTTGGTTGCATATTCTACTTCTAAAAAAAAAGAGAGAATCATAGCTTGTATTCAAGCTGATGATTTAATTCTAGAAAAAACACCTAGTAACTACTCTTTCCTTCCCTTTTCTCTTCGAAGTTTTATAGTTTAAATTTATTTAATGATGACTTTGTTCTCTTCAGTTCATATCAATGACCATTTGGTATGTCCAACATAGATATTGTATTGTGATTTATTTCTTGAATCATCTTTCTATAAATGGAACATGTGTACTATATGGGTTTTTATCTACAAGTCAAAGCCAGTTTATGAAATGATTATTTCTAGAAATTCTGTCAAAAGAAAAAATATCTGATTTTAATAATGGTCCTAAAAAAGCTCCCAGGCACCTTTCCCGAGACACTTTCTCTCCTAATTCCTAGGATTGTAGTAATTCCTCTTGCCGGGGACTTTGCTGGAAACTGAGGATTTCTTTTCATCATTCAGTTATTACCTTCTTGATTACAGTTTTAATATGTTCTTTCTTTTCATGAGACGTTCGAAGCCAGAACTAACTAACAAGAATGGGTGATAGGGTGTGCTTCTTTATTTCTAGTGATAAGTCTTTTGAATTAAACGATATTAGTGAAGGTCCATTCAGGTGGTTCTTGTTCAAAGAGTTCAGCAGTTGATTTATAAGTAAGATCAAGATCGACGAAGACATTCTCAGATGGGTCTGCAGTGTAATGAAGCTATCATCCAGAGGTGTCGGGGATCTCCACAGAAGATGGGGTTTACTGAAGGAAGGGGATTTATTTGGAGTTCATCAGAATTTTAACTCTTATGGGATATTGTTCTAGTCGAAACAACAAGGGGCCAGAGAAAGTCAACCATCATTATCCTGGAGATAGATTACAATGTGGGGTGGAGCGAAGTGGCTGACAAAATATCAGATCACTGGGTGAACAAGTAAAGCCAGACCTTCATCAAATAATAAATATTCCTTTTTAGATGGTCTATGGGCAGCTGCCCAATCAATTAGTTATGAAAGCTCTATGTGTGTTATCAATATCTCTACGTGTGATTTGGTGAGACCGACAAAATATCAGATTACTGGGTGAACAAGTAAAGCCAGACCTTTAAAAGTTTATCATTCCAGAGAAATCATTCATAGCTGCTTTGAACATCCAGAAGTGGCCGGAAATGAACTCTCATTTGGGAGGTGGCTACGGTCGTCACAAAACAAATACCCAACAAGAATCGGAGTCGAATCCCATGAAGATTGGGGTTAGATTCACCAAATGATGTAAATTAGTTCACACAAGCATGCATAAACATAAAGTAAAATTTGGGGGAAAAAGTGCGAACAAGTATCAATTGAAAGTGTAAAATTAAAGCAGGGGAAAATGATTGTTGCTAGCAAGATGAGAGACTAGGGGTGTGCATTTGATGGGGCATCGACTTGATAGGTATTAACTAAGAGCTTTAGTTTCAGTTAGTCCATGGATAGCCTTGGCTTTGGGCGACACTCTAAGTTTTTCAACCAAAAGAGTGTCTACTTTGGGTTTTCCCAAACCTCAAAGCCAAAATCTACTAAACAACCAAACAATGCTTGATGAAGGGTTTAGACTATTTCTAGCGCCAACCCTTTAATGGAGTTTGAATTGGGTATAGACTATCTCTAGCTCCAACCCATTGATCAAAACTCCAAATTATCACTATTGAAGTCTTACCTAACTTCACTTTCCTTTCTCAAGCAAAAGCAAAGTTAGAGAGCTCAATTAATGTTTGCAACCATTAATTATCAAATTAAAACTTGAAGAAATCTAACAACACGGTGCAAATTTAAATGATCGTTCATTTTAATCAAGTAAATGTTTATGGACAAAAATCTAGCTGTATACAAGGGGTATACCAAACGGTAAAGAATCTACACAAATAAATGATTCTCTACAAAATCCACCCAATCTCCTATACAACTGGGAATTCTATAGGTGCATCAAAAGAAATAAGGGATTGGAGGCTACTCTTCAATTGAAAAAAACTTGACTCTACCCCCTCAAAAGCTCTCGTGTTTCTCTCTCTCCATACCACCCTCATTAATTAACGCGAGTGGAACCATGTTCCATGCCCTGTGTCTTCTCCTCCTTCCACTTTTCTAATTTAACATCAACTCTTTCACAGTTCTTAGCATTGCCCATGAAGTACCAAACCACCTAGACATATCTCATCATAACTTCATGGTAAAACCACAATGAAGAAGAAGATGATCCACGTCCTTGCCCGCTTCCGTGTACATAAAACAATAAAACAACAGTTGACTCAAACAACCTTTCTCTTTCTAAGATTTTTCGTTGCCAAGATCAACCCTCTAGTAGCTAGCCAAGTGAAAAAACACACCTTACTCGGTACCTTTGGAATCCAAATTGCCTTACAAGGAAAAAATCTTCCTTCCTTAAAAGTGTTTTCATAATACGACTTGACTGAGAACATATCATTATTCCCCATACCCCACCGCAAAGCAGAGGAATATCAACCAATGCGACTTGCTTATGGATTAGAGCCAACAATATTTGAAACTCAATCACCTCCCGGTCGTGGAAATCCCTCCTAAATCTCAAGTCCCAAAAAGACTCTCCACCTTGTGTCCCCTTAATTTGTTGTATGGTCAAGTCTCTTTGGCAAGAAATTTTGTGTAGGCTAGGGAATTCATCCTTCAATAAATTATCTCCATACCGCCTGTGTTGAAATTTAACTCTCCTCCCATCTCCTACCCTGAATGAGATGTTTACTCTAAAATCATCCCTTCCCTTCATGATATTCCTCCACCAACCGCACCCAAAAGGCATAGTCACATCTCTAGTTCTCTAATCCCCTTCCATTTCCCTATTTTTGTCAACTATCACTCCTCTCTCGAAAGCATTAACCTCCACCCAAAACCTCCAAAGCCATTTGCCCAACAAAGCTTTGTTAAACACCTTTATGTCTTTAATGCCAAGCCCTCCCCATTTTGTAGGAGATATGACAGTATCCCACCACACTAAGTGAAATTTCCTTGCCCCATTCGCCGCGTCCCAAGAAAATTTCTTTGGATCTTTTCTAGCTTTTCTGTGACCGAAGCTGGAGCATGAAATAAAGTCATGTAATAAGTAGGAATGCTCGAAAGAGTGCTCTTCATGAGTGCTTCCTTTCCACCTTTAGACAAGTATCCTTTTTGCCACCTTGTTAATCTCTTCTAAACCCTCCTGAGAACCAGATTCCACACCATATGATCCTTGTTCGATGCACCTAATGGTAGTCCAATATAGGTAGTCGGAAGGACCCAACCTTGCAATTTAAAGTTAAGCTAGAGAGTCAATGTCACTCAACTCACCTACTGGAATAATCTCAACACTTCCTCAAATTAATTTTAGGGCTTGATACCACCTGGAACCAAGTGAGGACTTGGCCCAAATAATCCAGTTGGGTTGGGTCCTGTCTGCATCACAAAAAATCAACGTATCATCTGCAAACAATAAGTGAGAAATCGAGAGTGTTCCATCACCCCTAACCGCAAAAATGAAACCCTTTATGAATCCTCCTGTGACAGCTCAATACATCATCTCACTCAGCGTTTTCATTCCTAAGATGAACACATCGATAATAGGGAGGATCTCCTTGTCTCAGACCCCTCGAGCTCCTAAAGATACCGCATGGATTGCCATTAACCAACACAGAATATCTCATCCAACATGACATATGAATGGTCCGATAACAGCCGTGGGAGAGGAAATTGGATCACATTTGGTGCCAATTCCTCCCAAGATGTAGTCTCGATCTAGAAAAAGAGTCCTCCGACCAGGACCAAGTCAAGGAGGCCCATGTTAAGGGCAAATCAATAAGAAAAACTTAAATGATCCTAATTTTTCTAGGAAAGCCAACACCTAGTTAGGTCCCTTTCATCATCTAGTTGCTGGGATTTGTCTGCAATTCATTCTGCTATTGAGTGTTGAATTCAACTTATTCTGGTTGAGCAATTTGTTACTGCTTAGCTGTAATTTTCTTTCTTCCAGTAGATTAAGGTCCCGTTGTCCTTTGTGTTGTCAACATTGTGGTCCTATATGTTTTGCACCTTTCTTTTTCTCCAAATCAAGTGCTTTGACTCAAATGTGTCAGTTTCTGACTGTAAGAGTTTCCATTAAATTATTTGAATTGATGTGTTTTTGCTGTCTCTTGTGTATGCTAGTGAGAGTGACCGGAGGTATTTGATGCAATGTCATCTCTTTATCATGATTGAATTGCCAAATGGATGGCGGAAATGGTTGAAGTGTCATCTCAGTTTCTCAGGACAATGACATGATAATAAAAATATCACACATGGAACTAAATTAGAAGACCTCGAATTGAAATTAAATAAAGGAGTAATAAAGGAGCGCTATGCAATAGAAAGAGATTTAACAAGGTGAAAAGCAAGTTTAGTAGAACGGTTGTGAGACTAGTAATATTATATGGAAGTGGATATTGGACCATAAGGTCCACTATATCCCCAGATTAATGTTATGGAATTGCGAATGCTCAGATGGTGTGCGGTCATATAAAATTGGACAAGATTATAAATGATCACATCTAACAAAGGATGAAAGTAACATGTAATAAATGAAAGAAGGTCGTTTGCAATGGTTTGGCCTGTCATACGTGGACCTCCTGATACACCAGCTCATAAGTGTCACTTCGATGATTGAAGGTGCTAAAAAAGAATGATGCTGTTCAAAATCACGTGGAGGAAAGTTGTCTCAAGATTTAAAATCTTTTGAAATCAATGAAGACTTTAGTTAAAAATAGAATATAATCAAAGGTAAGGATCCATATAGGCAATTATAACTAGTTGGGTTATACTAGTTTACTAGTTATATAGGGATACATGTGATGCTTAGAGAACCATTAATTTTTATCTAAAATGAAAGAATGAAACGGACTTGCATAGTGTAGTGAATATATAGAATTTATATAGCCGACTCCAACTGGTTAGGGACTGAAGTTATTGAATTTTGAACCTGTGAAATACTGACAAAACTTGGAAGGCTGTGAGAGCTCTTAGTCTAGTTTTGCTTTAAAATGGTAATTTTGATGTTTAACGTTTGGGGATCTCATTTCTCTCCATGCATGTATTAGCTTTTACCTGTGAAGTTTTTACTCTTGTTGATTTTATCATCTAGACTCTACTGATTCATTGTGCTCCTCATATAGAGTACTCTTCCACAGCGAGGAGGTGAAGTGAATCTAACTTTGGGAGGAATTGACTTGAATAATTCAGGGAGGTAATCAATGAGTCATGTACTGGTTATATTTAGTATGTTCAGAGTCTGTCTTTCTCTTACTACAATTCCTTGCTATCCAGTGTTGTCGTTAGAGAAGATAAAAAGCTTTTGACCGTACTATTTCCTGATGGACGTGATGGGCGAGCTTTTACTCTTAAGGTACATATCCCTCTTTTCTCTCTGTCTCTCTTCTAAACAGGAAAATCATCCCAGAAGCTGTCAATGTATGTGACAAGTTATATACTTGGAGGGGCTGGGCAGCAAAAGAGCTGCTTTTTTTTTCTAAATAATTGAACCCTCCACGGGTTACTTTACACTGGTCTATTTCATACTCTTTAACTTTAGGATTATAGAAAACTGAACATGCAACTCAAAAGAGTGCTCTGAACTGATATTAAATATTATTTTTATCTGAAAAAACCTATAATTAGGCTTATTATCATCTTACATAAGCCTGATGAGTTACATATGTTTAAAGGACGCTATAATTAACAGTAGGAACAACACTCCAAAATGACTTGAGTTCTAAATGCATCTCTTCTTCACTTGCAAGTAGTGTGTTTGAATTCCTGTCTCTCACCGCATACACCAAGCTCTCATGCAATTCTGCTACAGTATACGTATTCCTGGATCATACATTAGTAGAAATCATCTTTTGAGCCTTGAACTTTGAACTGCAGGCAGAGACATTGGAGGATCTGTATGAGTGGAAGACAGGCCTAGAGCAGGCTCTTGCACAAGCACCAAGTGCTGCTCTTGTTATGGGACACAATGGCATATTCCGTAATGACGCTGGTGATTCTATTGAAGGGTCTTTCCATCAATGTTAGTCACTCTTACTTTTATCTGCCAAACTTTTGTATTCACATCTTCAATGCTCCAGATGAGATTTGGCTGCTATGTTCAAATGAAACTGCACCTTTTCCCTGTTTGTTGTTAGGACATAAAGATCTGACAAGGTTTTTTTTTATTCAGGGAGGGATAAACGCCCTGTTAAATCTTTAGTTGTTGGAAGACCGATTTTGCTCGCCTTAGAAGATATAGATGGAGGCCCATCATTTCTTGAAAAGGCACTAAGGTTCCTTGAGAAGTATGGTAAGGCAATCCATTGCCCTCCTGTAAAATCAGTTGTTTAAGAATAATATCGAGACATTGTTTGCATTAAATTGCATGGTTAAACTTTAGTTGGATAACTTTTTTGGGTTGGCGTAATATCTTCGTATGTTTATTATTCTTGTTGTTTATTAATAAGGGAAATACGTAAGTTGCTTTCTAAATTTCTCCCGGAAAGTTATGCACCTAAACTTTATGGGCAATCTCTTACCCTTCTAATCTTATACAAAGTGAAACTAAGACCCCCTCGAGACATATATAACTAGTCTCATGATGGAAGGTGTATTATACTCGCTCTCTGATGTTGCCATGTCAGATTGCTATTTGATTTTCCTTTTTACATATTTTTCCCGCTCCTTTTTTTCTCTAGTATTTCTTCATTTTCTTCTCTTTCTAAATTACATGGTAACTTTCCACTCCTTCAAAATCTCTGCAATCACCTTATTTCACCCTTTCACCACCATCAAAGCTGCCACAGTTTCTCCACCGCAAAACCCATAGCCATATTTACTCCATTGCAAACCTTCTGATCTCCATCCCATAACTCCTTCTCACCTGAAACTTCTCCACAACTTCAACCTAAATAGTCACTCACTCTCAACACACCAAAGTCCCACCTTTCTCTCCATGGATATATACTTCTGACCTCCATCCCATAACTCTCTCTCACCTGAAACCTCTCCATACGTTCAACCTAGATAGCCACTCCCTCTCAAGACACCAGAGTCCCACCTTTCTCTCCATGGTTATACTTTTAAGCGGCAGCTTCCATCCACAGAAAACCCAGGACAACTAGTCTCCATAGATGCTACTTTCAACCCCCAAAGATAAGGCAGAAACCTTCTTCGTTCCCTCACCCATTCTAAAGAGCAAAAGTTATTTTATTCTAGAAGAGCTTGTGTTCTACTGTTGAGATGGAGTATGATTGAAAGCTTGTACTTTGCAATTGAATGTGAATGAACTGATATATAAATTTGAATTCTTAAGCATTCTTGTTTTGATTTAATTCTACCTTATTTGTTATCTAAAAATATTAAGTCACACAGGTGTGGTTTGTGTAATTCAGTGGGTCTTATTAAAATACTTCATAGAGGAACAAAAAATGATTAGTCTTCCTTCCCTAATCATGTTTTTCAGAAACAATAATTCTGTTGGACTTGTCTCTGAGAAAAAGGAAGTAAAAGAACAGGAAAATGGAAGAGAAGAAATTGAAGAATAGAAGAAAGACAAAGAAATGGAAATCCGTGACTGATGAAAGGGATGAGACAAGGATGGGGAAGGAGATAAGGAGGTGCAGAAGCGTTGGAGAAAGGATGGTAGGGGCTGAAATGAAAGAGAGGTGAGCTCACACAGCAGTGTGATAGACCAGTGTAAAGTAACCCAGGGTAGGAGCTGTACTGCTGCTATCACATCCTTGTTTATTACCTTCCAACAATGTGTGAAAAAAGCCATAGAATATCCATCAGTTTGTAGTTTCTCGCACAGTGTAATTCTGAAAATCGGTCATGAAGCTTCCATCTCTTCACATAATTCCACTTAACTTTCAAAGCCTCCTTTAAAGTCTCGCACAACCACCCCATCGTTTTGTGACTAATTGTTCTTCTAATTAGATTCCGGTCACGTTCTGTCCATTTGTACCACTCTTCGTCTTTACTAATGATATTGTATGACTTAAAACCAACTGCAAAGTATCTTAACTGGATAACCTTCTTAGGAAATTTGGGGAAGTATTGAGGCATGTGCAGAGATTAAAGCACCTCGACCTAAGGGGTATTCTATGGGTTTTTCACACATTGTTGGGAGGTAATATACAAGATTGTGATAGCTGTTGTCCTGAATTTCTACAATCAGGGAATGTTTGAGAAAAGCTTTTATTCCACTCTTATGGCAATTATTCCTAAGAAGTTGGGATCCAAGGAGTTGAATGATTTTAGGCTTATTAGTCTAATAGGCAGTGTGTACAAGATCATCTCATAGTTGTTGAATGAAAGACTCGGGAAAGTGGTGAACAAATTGGTGGAGAGCCAACAAATGACTTTCATTAAAGGCAGACAGATTGTAGATGCAAGAACAAAAAAGCAAGGAACCTGGAATTTTATGCAAATTAGATATTGAGAAGGTATATGATCATTTAAACTGGAACTGTCTGTTAGAAACTCGGATGAAGATGTGCTTTGGTGAAAGATGGTTTAGTTGGATCAAATTTTGCTCAGTACAGTAAAATTTTCAATCTTGATCAATGGCTCACCAACTTGTTTCTTTCCTTCTCAAAAGGGTTAGAGATAGGGTGATCCCCTATCTCCTTTCTTATTCATCATTGCTATGGAAGCCCGAATGATATATTAAAGACTGCTCCAGATAACAACTAGATAATGAGTTTTAAGGTGAATTTTAGGGCTGATAGTACTATGAGATTTCTCATATGCAATATGCGAATTCGCTTGTGTACTGTGAGGCTGACAATCAACAATTGAAAGTGCTGAGGGTGATTTTCCTTTTGTTTGAAGCCAATCTTGATTACACATTAACTGGAACAAAAGGCTTATTTATCCATTTAATGAGGTAAATGAGATCCAAGCTTTGGTTGGAATTCTTGGTGGTAAAATTGGAGAACAACCTAATATTTATCTGGGGGTGCCATTGGGGGCCAAGATCAAGTCAAAAGGGATTTGCAGTGGGGTCATAGAAAAATGTGAAAA
>JACEIK010000677.1:52339-62862 GCA_018107945.1 Datura stramonium
GAGTAATCCTAACCAATTTTGTACATGATGCTCGATCTACTTATATGATGTCTCTCTTTCCAATCCCTGTAAATGTTGAGAAGAAAATAGAAACCCTTGGAAGGAATTTCCCGTGGGACGGGAATTGTGACAAGAAACAAATTCATTTGGTCAAATGGAATGCTCTCACAGTTAGTAAGAGGCAAGGCGGTTTGGGAATAAAAAATCTGAGAACTAAGAACTGAAGTTTGATGATGTAATGACTATGAGATTTAGTGCAGAAGAACAATCACTGTGGTAAGAGGTGATCAGGGAGAAGTATGGTACAGAAGGCAAAGGATGACAAAGTCTGTGAATGTTATGTGGTTAGCCTATGGAAGTCCTTCAGGAACCTATGTCCTAAACTCCTGAATAAGTCCAAATTTAGAGTAGGCAGTGGAATGAAGATATCCTTCTGGAAGGATAGTTGGTTAGGCCAAGGTTTGAAATAATTCTTTCCTGACATTTACATTCTGAATCAACAACAAGAAGCTACATTAGGAGAAGTGTGGGCTAATCAAGGTTGGAACCTTACATTTAAAAAAATTACTATATGACTGAGAGATTGATAGGTTAGCAGAGATTTACAACACTTTTGAACAATTTAAGGAGATTAGTAAGTCTGAAGACTAGTTGACTTGGAATGGGAATAAGCAAAGGAAGTTTTCTATCAGTTCAGCCTGAGGAATTCAACTTATCAAATAATCAGATTGGTTGTTGGCCATGGAAGTCAATTTGGAGAGTTAAAATTCCTTATAAAGTTGCTTGTTTCACATGGACTTTAGCAAAATAGACAGTTCTGACACAAGATAATCTATCCAAGAGAGGCTATCATCTATGTTCAAGATGCTATTTATGTGGAGAGGAGGTAGAGACAATGAATAATCTTTTTTTGCACCGTAAGTTGACTATACAGTTATGGAGGATTTCATCATTTTAGGGGGTATCATGTGGGTTATGCCAGGAAGAATACCTGGAGTTCTAGTATGCTGGAAACAAAGAAGGTAATCTCTCTGGTCAAAAAGAGAGATGAAAGATTGTCCTAGCTTACATCTAGGGGGCAATATGGGAAGAAAGTAAGCAAAGATGCTTTGAAGACTTATCCGGTCACATTCAAAAGATGATAATGAAGTGTCTAGTTTTGTTCTATTTTGGGTGTAAGTTAAGTACTTAGAAGATCCTGAATCTATTTTTGATGTTTTAAATTCCTTGTGAGAAGATCAAGGGTATAGAAGGTTTTCTATTCTTTGCAATTATTGGTGACTACTTTGTGTGATCTCTATATTATAATATACTAATATGACCTTCCCAAAGGAATCTATTTTTTTCATCTTTTGACACATCAACCATTAGGGTTGTATTAATTCCACTTCAAACAAAAATAAGGGGGTAAGAGGACACTAGTAAATTTTAAGTGTGTCACTGATTTTTGGGACGAATTTCAGGGGCAACTTTTGTATTTTCCCTATTAATAATAATAATAATCACTATTATTATTATTATTATTTGGTATTTCTGTTCGATTGCTATTCTTTTCTTAGTTTAGTTTCCTATAAACAGTAGAAAGGGTTTCTTAGCTAAGAGGAGTCAAGAAAGCTCGCAGGACAAATCTTAGCTGACTGCTGATGAGAAGATGGATTTAGGTGTAGTTGATCTTTTAATTAATATTGTTTGGTATTTTTCATCAAACTTTGGTCAGAAAATTTGGAAATTGGATAGCTCAGGCATATTGATTCCAAGTGTCTCTTCAGTCATCTAGTTGAGCCAAAGTTCTTATAAATTTTCTGAGTTATTATTATTTGGATGCTTAAGATTCTGTCTACAGTATAGCACTTATCCGGTCCACGGCCAAGTCAATCTGCTGACCTATAGTCAAGGAGTTACTGCAAAGTCCCCCTATGAAAGTGGGTTTGTTAGGAGGAAGAAGCAAATCCTAACTTGTTCTTTCTTATTTGTGTGTTTCTATTAGTTCTAACAGCTTTCTATAAGCTGTTGATTATAATCAGAGGAGTATGTGTTCTTCCCATGACGATGGATGGCCTCTTCCTTCTTTAGGGGAATCCTTTTTCTTAATAAGGCGATGTTCTGAAAATTAATGCTGTTTTCGGAGTTATTTGGTGAATTCTGGATCAAAGCAACCATATATATATATATATNATATATTTTTTTTTTTTTATTTTTAAAAGTTCTGTGGATGGTGTAAAAAATATTTACACAATCACTTCACAAGTAATTGCTGGTAATTCCATTTAATTTCATTGATAGGTAACCTTGAATAAATGGTATAAGCTATAATTGGTTAATTACATTGATGGTGTCAAAAATTCATTACACTGTCAGTGTTGTTGCGGAAGCCGAATATATATATAGTGATTAAATCACAACCACTATATCAAAATGCAGCTAATAAATAGTAAATGAGACAAGAATAAATAAAGAACACTAGAAATTTACGAGGTTCGGCAAAATTTTCTTATTTGCCTAGTTCTCAGACACAACCAATCCAAATTTATTTCACTCCAAAAGAATACAAGTGAAATACTACAAGAGAGAAAAAGAAGACTCAAAATACAATGATATTTTCTTGTCCAATACCAAGCTCTCTAAGCAACCCTTGAAGCCAAATTGCCTCCTTCACAGCCTCTGTAATTGCCATGTACTCTGCCTCAGTGGTAGACAAAGCAACTGTTGACTGTAAAGTAGACTTCCAACTAACTGGTGCATTTGCAAAAGTGAAAACATAACTAGTAGTTGATCTTTGTTTATCCAAATCACCTGCATAATCTGAGTCACAATATCCAACCAGATACTGACTATCTTCTTGCAAAACCAACCCAACATCTACAGTATTATAAATATACCGTAGAATCCATTTCACAGCTTGCCAATGCTCCTCTCCGGGATTATGCATATACCTACTTATAACTCCCACAACATGTGAAATATCAGGCCTTGTGCAAACCATTGCATACATCAAGCTACCAACATCATTTGCATATGGTACCCTTGACATATATTCTCGTTCACCTTCATCCTTTGGCGACATAGTGTCACTAAGCTTAAAATGAGGAGCAAGCGGAGTGCTAACCGACTTTATTTTCTCATTCATGCCAAATCGGTCTAGTACCCTTTTCAAGTATTCTTTCTGAGATAAGCAAATTTCTTTGAATGTCTATCTCTTTTTATCTCCATGCCGAGAACTCTCTTCGCCTCCCCCAAATCTTTAAATCTCAAACTCCTTTCTTAGTTGAATCTTTAACTTCTCAATTTCTTTTTGGCTTTTGGAAGCAATCAACATATCCCCATCCAACATATAGGAGAAAATATATAAAGGATACACTTCAAGCTTTATTGCAAATACACACAATGATCATATTTGCTTCTTTTGTACTTTTGCCGCAACATAAACTTGTCAAATCATTTGTACCATTATCTTGAAGATTGTTTGATCCAGGTACAATGTTTTTCAAGTTTGCGCACCATGTGCCTTCTTCCAACAGCACGAATCACTCTGGTGAGTCTATAGATTTCCTCTTCCAAATTTCCATGTAAAAACGCAGGTTTTACATCCAACGAACTAGTTCCAAATTCAGCTGTGCTACTAAAGCCAACAAACTCCTAATGGAGGGAGTTTTCACGAGGCGGAAAATACCTCATTATAGCATCAATTCCCTCCCCTTTTGAGCATATCCTTTTTGGCCACCAATCTTGCTTTGTACCGAACATCTTCTTGGTTAGGAAATTCTTCTTTCTTTGGATACACCCATTTTGCACCCAATTGCTTTTCACGCCCTTCGGAGGTTGGCCAGTACCATGTGTGATTCGATGAAGGAATTTGCATTTCTTTATTCATGGCAATTCTCCACTTATCTTTCACGAACTTTGAAGCGCATCTTTATAAGTGGTAGGGATACCATCGGCCTGATTGAGATCACACAAGCACCCTATCCATGAGGCGGCGGGTTTTCTTATTGTCCTTTTTGGCTTCAGGTTGTATTGATTCAAGTTGTGGTTGAGGTTCTTGAGTTGAGTCTCCCCTCAAAAGCTGACTCTTCTTCTAGAGGAAATCTTTCGTTGTTTCCTCATTTGCTCCCTGTGTTGGGAAAATTAATTAATTTTCCAATCAAACTCCTGCTTTGAAGCCCGATATCAATTTGTTTTTACATCTTCAATTGTTACCTTATTTGTCAAGACAGATTCATCAAAGGTAACATCCCAGGTGAATATAATTTTTCTTGTCTCTGGACACCATAAGCGGTATCCTTTGACTCCAGTAATCCTCCATAAATAGCTTTCTTTGCTCTCGGATCCAATTTTGACTCTCTCACATGATAATATGATTAGGCCAAATACATGCAAAGAGATCATAATCTTGACGGAGTTTTCCATACCCATTTCTCTAATGATATCTTGCCACTAATAGCGGCGAGATGGTAAACGATTAGTAAGGTGGCATGCATATGTTATTGCCTCGGCCCAAATTCTTTGCCCAAGCGGTGGACAACATACCGAACCTTCTCGGCAAAGTCAGGTTCATGCATGCAGAACCCACTCCATTACTGTTGTGATTGTATTTCGACGGTGAAATGCGACGATGCCATTGTCTTCACGAGATCTTGGAAAGATCATTTTTGTATTCTCCACCATTGTGCATGAGAAGACACTTGATCTTCTGCCCGATCTGAGTCTATCTCGCCTTCCTTGAGAAAAATTACCAACACTTCATCTTTAGTTTTCATTGTATACACCCACCTCTTGGGGAAATTCATCAATAAAGGTTACAAAATAGTGTTTCCCACCTAATGAAAGGTGTTTTGGAAGCACCTATCGAGGCCCGAACATAATCAAAATACCTTTAGTATTATGGATAGGTGATTTAAATTGCCCTTGTTTGTTTTCCTTGATACAATACTCACAAAATTCCAAGTTGCAAGTCTTTACTCCTTTGGCAATCCTTGATCGATAAAGTTTTCAGGATTTTCCTCGGCACTTATGTCGGCTTACATATGCCATAACTGGTCATTTACTGCCTCCCTTGTCATCGCCCGAATATTCTTTTGTTGCTTTCCGATAGCTGTACTACCTGATAGTGGTACATGTTATTGTTTTCTTGGTGCCTTCATTACCACCGGTCTGCAAAAGCATATTCTCATTACCCACGTGCTCTACAATGACTTTGAACCCCTTTGACTCTAGGGCTCCCACGAAATGAGATTTTCTTCCAAATACAGTACGTATCGAACATACGCAATGTTATAACAAATCCGTCATGATTTCTTAATCGGATTGAACCAACACCATATGCGGTAAAGAGGATTATTATTTGCGCGGTGTGAATAACTCCGCATTCTCTCCCTTCTTGTAAATCAACGAACCCCGAGTCTGGAATTAGGACACATATGATAGCTACAAGGCGAGTCCATCAACCATACGTCGGATGATTTGGATGGCTCCATTGTAACTAGAGAGAAATAGTGCATCACAATCAACTACATTTGAATCCATGGACGGCCTTCCCATTGTTAGGTTTGGCCTTATTTTTTAACTACGGCAGTCCTTCTAGTGTCCCTTTTCTCGGCAAAGGCACGTTCATCTTTGTTGAGTGCGGACTTGGATCTTCCTTTCTTGCGTTCTCATACGGTTTTGAGAACATCTCTCCGTTCAATGCTTCTCCCTTCACCCTTTTGTTTTTTCTCTCTTTCTTTGTTCATAGCTATACAAAGCAGAACAAACTTCTTTGAGAAGATACTTCATCACATTCCATGAGTACGGTAGTTTCGAGGTGCTCGTACTCATCGGGGAAGTGTGCCCAACAACATTAGGGCCATATCTCCATCACTAAAAGTCCACGTCCATATTACACCCAAATCTGTCGCCAACTTGTGGAAATTTGGTGATATGATCATTCATTGTGGTACCAGGAACATATGTGAAGCGTAACACGTCTTTTTTTTTTTTATGTAAAGTTTATTTTTATTGTTTTTCTTCAAAATTTATCCTCAATGAATTCCCTGGTACTTGCAGAAGTTTCCTTTGTGTGTGGATACTTACACGTTTCTCTTATGAGTAAGATCGAATGGTACCACAAGCAACACGGTTGATAATCTTCCAATCTTCTTCTCCACTTTGTGGCTTCTTTTCTTCTATGGCGATATCTAGCCCTTGTTGAAAAAGGACATCAAGAACCTCACCTTGCCACATCCGAAATGTCTGATCTGTCCAAAAATTTCAATGCAAATTTCGCATTTGACACAATTCTTGTCATAAGCGAAGATGCCAATGACGAGTATTGCGGCACCGATGTGGACTCTTCATTTTTTCTTGTCGAATTGCTCTTATTGATGTCATCAGTGACATCCCTATGTATGTAAATTGTAAATGTCAAGGTTAAAACATGTGAAACCATTTAATGGTTGCCCAAATTTCTACTACAAATTTATTACCTTGACATTTCATACCAAAGAAAAATTACCATCCTTCCAAATGTTCACACTACTTCACATAGAATCTTGTCAAATTTAACTAGTGTATACAACAACATACCCAGTGTAATCCCACAAGTGGTCTGGGTATATAACTTTAAATCATAATATATACACACACACATTAGTTTGTACTCTGGTTGTTGGGTTGGTTTCGAGGAAACCGAATGGACTTCTGAGTCAGTCACCTTAAGTATAAAGAGGTCCTCTATCAATTGATGCCTAGTTGGTAACATGTTATTTAGGGCATCTTGCTCCTGCTTCTGTAATTTCTGTGCGTGCAATTTCCTTCTGTTCCCTATGGGTCCTCCTTTCATGAAGAGCCCCAATTTCTCTCTTGTTTCTCTTTAGTTTCTGGTCACATCTTTTTGTCTGATCCTTGTTATGGTGAAATTTTGATCTGCAAAATATTGAACATCTGCATAACCTTTTTATCACTGATTATGATGTTTACATTGTATTCTCTCTCCCTTACTGAGGATGTTGAATGGGTTTAGTGATGATAAGGTTATGTTATTAAATTATTCTTATTATAAACCTCTATCAGGAACCAAGGTCGAAGGTATACTCCGACAATCTGCAGATGTCGAGGAAGTGGTGCAGAGAGTAAACGAGTACGAACAAGGTACATCTGCTTTACTGAATGAATGCCATCTGTTGGGTGTATTATCACATTTCGGAAAGGCTTGTCTATCTGTACCATCTAATTTCACTATATTTCAAGGAATTAAAGTAAAATTTAGATCCGGAATGCATTTGGTCTGTCTAATTCCATTCTATTCTAGGTAATCTCTGATTATTATGGATTGTTCCTTGGATTAGAAAAATGTTAATGACATTGTTTCTCCTCCCACTTGCTTTTGCATTGCTTCTGACAGAAGTGCGCTTGATGAAGTCTATAGTACCAGTGGCATTTGAGTAAAGGTCAATGTAGTGCTTTGCAACAGAAGTAGGGGTCTCATTAATGGTCCAATCCTGTGTTTTGTAATGCAATGTCCCCATCTTTTTGACCAATCTATCATTTTTGTTAAATGATGAAAAAAAGATGCTATTCACAAGAAACTCGTGTATGACCATTATCTTTTTCTGTTTCCCCCCTTATGTTCTTTTCCTTGCTTTTGGTGTTGTGGATGAGTTCCAGGTATTTGTTTTCTTTTTTAAAAATAATATGAAGTAAGAATCTGTTTTGGTAGTTTGTTATGTCCTATTGTACTGTTAAATAATGCATTTTCCATAGCTTGCTGATGTTGAATTGATCTCCTTAGGAAAAACTGAATTTGTCCCGGAGGAGGATGCTCATGTAATTGGCGACTGTGTTAAGGTATTGGTTATAACATTTGATGAACTTGCTCATTTGATGCTCTGTCACAATTTCTCATTTTAATATCTTGATGCTCTTTAAGTGTGACATACTTGGTATGACATTTATGCAGCATGTGCTTCGTGAGCTGCCATCTTCTCCTGTTCCTGCGTCCTGCTGCACTGCTTTGTTGGAAGCTTACAGTGAGTAAATTCCCCACTCTTTTATAAGAGATTTTGCAACCATTTTCTGAGTTTCTTATTTTCTGGTTACTTGTAAATTGTAATCACCGCAGGGCTCTCATTCTTGTTTTTCCTTGTGATCTCTTTTATACTTGTGTGTGTTTGCTTTATCCTGCAATGTGTATAATCATAGTGCAAAGGTGCCGAAGTAGTTGGCTTACTCTTCTGACCCTAAGGACGTTGGAATATTTAGGCGTCCATATTCAGTTAGCAAGTTTTTAATGGCTTATGAGTTGTATTAGATTCGGACCAGGTTTGAAGACGGCGGAGGCATCATTGTGTTTACTATAGATGCGGATTAGGGTGGTAGGTAGGTCAGTAGGTAGTTGAGCGTCGTCTCATTGTCCTGCTGATAGGTTTCTTCTTGTATACCAGTAGTATTAGCACTATTCTCGTAGTTTCTGGTCCCTCAATTTCTGCTACTACATGTTGTTTATTGTGCTTCGTTATCATTTTATTTTATTGTGGTTACTGTTCCTTTTCTCTGTATGCGTTAGAATGCTTCCCCTATTATTCTCGATGTCTTTATTATCTGTTTTCTCCTTTTAAATCTGCTTTGATATGTGTTACCTGTGCCGAGGGTCTTTCAGAAACAACCTCTCTACCACCATGAGGTAGGGGTAAAGTCTACGTACGCTCTACCCTCCCAAAACCTCACCTGTAGGATTATACTGGGTATGTTATTGTTGCAGACAAAACTTTCAATGAGGACTGATGGGTAGTGCCATGGTGGACTGTTCACTGTTGGCAGGAGAAACTTGGTATGTTATTTGATGAAGGGTTTCTTTTATTTTCTATGGCGTGGAGAGAAGTGATTTTGAGCTTTTTTGAAGTAGGGGTTTAATTTAAAGAAAAAGGGGGATACGGGTTTTGGTGGTGGTGCTGAAAAGTAATGGTGAAAAGACAAAAAAGAAGAAATCAGGGTTGCATTTAAGCCGTTGAAATTAAAACAAAAAAGCTTAAGGGAATGTGAGATATGGAATTCAATCCCAGGTCACAACTAAGGGAAGCAGCAACTTCAACCAGTGTCTGCAGCCAATTTTTGTTTATCTGGTGCCTAATCAAGTATATACTCGTTTTTCAAGATATATACACATGTATATCAAGAATTTTTCCCGAGGATAGCGGGGTCCAGTGACCCCCTGCTGTAATGTGGCTCTGCGTCTGGTTACAATCCATGATTCATCGAACCTGAGAAGACACTGTAGATCTGAAGCCTTGATTGTGTCATTGTATGCAGAGACGCAATGACCGTCATGGTTTAGCATACGTCGTTCTTTTATAAGAGATTTGAGGGAGAGAATATCAGGCTATGTGAAGACTATTTCATTGCTTGTGCACTGCATTGACTATTTCAAACCCCATATGTCGTTCTCCTGTTAATCAAAAACAGGCAAGATTAATAAAGGGTATTTTAGGATCAAAATATTGATTTAACAGGAGATAAAGAGAGATTAATCTTGCCTGTTCTATGATATATTTGTGCTTCTGCACCGGTCTGCTGCATTCAGCTTTATTATAATGAGATTCTACTACTGATTGAGATAAAAGAGAAAAAGAAAGGCTTATTAGGCAAGTAGTACTCGCACAAAATCCTCTTCCAGTCTTCCGACGCCATCGGTTATCATTTAGAAACTTGAACCTGAACCTGTACAAAACCATTGTTTTAAGCACCTCCATCTCTGCGTGTTCGCTTGCTCTGATGTGATACATCATATCCACTTCAGATAAATTTCCGCCACGTTATCAACAAAAAGAATCCCTCTTCTCCTTATTTCTTCTTCCATTCTTGAAGTTCAAGCGTAAGGCATCAAAAGTAAACTCCATCACTGCCCTAAAAAACATCCAAAACCTCACACTAAAGACTCTCAGCACTCATTCACGCCACAGCCACCCACCCCCACTCAGTTTCCCAAAACCCATCAGACAAGCACCACCAAAGAAAATCTCTTCCTATTTAAAAGCTAGAGGATTTAGAATAAACCATAGCAACCTTGCAAAGAGGCACCAGATCAGGGGGTTCGTCTTCTTTCCAAAGGGAGAAGGCACCAATTTAATTAGACATTGAGAGAGAGAGAGAGAGAGAGAGAGGGAAAGACTCCCCATTTGGGTCTTTAACTTTCGTCTATTTTGATGGCCATGACGTACACTAGTTACAGTTGTTACCAACTTGTTGGGTCTGTCAATTTGCAATGCCATGAAAGGCCTACACCAATTACGGAAGCTCATATTTGCATCACTACCATGCCAAAATTATTTTCTATAACCACTAGATTTGTTTCAGAAAAAAGATGGGAAAAAGGAATGACCATCGGGTTCAAGATTTCTCTATGGTAATGGATCAGATTGTGTTACCAATACCAATTTCTTTTCTTCCATTTATTCCTATTTCAAGGCAAAAATTCAACAATCTCTTAACTAACCTCAAGGACTATCCCAACTTTGTTGAGTAGAATAAGGAATGTCAGATGGGAAGATGGG
>JACEIK010000677.1:72164-88552 GCA_018107945.1 Datura stramonium
TCTGCCTCCCCATACTTGGCTAATCACTTATTTAATATCACCATCTAACTTTGTTTCTTGAAGGCATATTATATCAGGCTTCCATTCCATGACTAGACTTTTCACCAATCTCCTCTTGTCTGCCCTGTTTAGTCCCCTAACGTTCCATGATACCATTCTGAATTTCATGGTTCAGTTGGCTTCAAGACTCTCCCCCCGTTCCTTTTCCCATTATCTTTGAATTTCACTTCAAAGGATGCCAGTCCTTTTAGTTCTTGCGCCCCCTTGAATCTAGCTTTTTTCATGTACTGCTCCATCTTTCTTGCTTGCTTGCTACTATCAATTTGTTTGAAAAGTGTCAGCGCCTCTTCTTTGTGGCCCTGAAAATCGACCCCGTTTTGTTTGCTCAGCTTCGATAAATTTTGGTGGACCCACAGTGTAGCATCCATTTCCTTGTCTAGTGAAGGGCTTTGGGGCTGTGCTCGGAGCGGCATCACGTCTTCCATAACCCAGTTCTCTTCCTCCTGCGCTGTGCTTACTGCCAGCCTTTGGGTTTCCTTTGTTTCACTCCCTTGACATTCTAGGACCATAACGGCACCAGTATTCTCCTGAAGAGAAGCTTCGTTGCCGCTCTTGTTTGCCTCTGCATACAGAATTACGTCTGCTGTCTTCTGGTGATCTGCATGCACCTCGATCTGAAGGTGAAAGTCTCTATGCTCCATGTTATCTGTTTCCTGCTTTTGGCTGGAGACTGGGATCGTATTTTGTATACCTAATGCTGCCGAGTCATGCCCACTATAATTTTTGGCCCAGCACCCGGTCCCCCCTCCAAAGGTAAGCCAACATCCTTTAGCTTTTCATTTAAAATGACCTGAGGATTCTTCTTTCCACTCACGTGCTTGTCACACACTCCACCTTTGTATGTATACCTACTGTCAAGTCTTCCTCATGACCAGCAGTTTCTTATCTCTATATACTTGTATATGACATACCCTGTTCTATTGACAGAGCAGACTTCCTTCTATCGCCCAGTGGTCTTTGCCCAGTATATTCTTCAGTCACCTACAGACTCATTACTGTCGCCAGAGCTTCTCACATATCGGCAATATGAAGATAAAACCTCCTTTTTCTATCTCCACCTTCTTAGGGACTGCAGTCCCGTCACCTCTTACTTTAACCCTAGCCCATCGCAGGTGGTTTTTTAGCTCTGTTTCCTCTGTTTCTATCCAACCACCACATATGTCACCAATCTGTTTGAGGACGGATTTTGACAAATTGAGAGGTAGGGCTAGTATGCGGATCCAACCCCAGTTTCCAGGGACTTCTTCCGGGCAGCACCCCACTGTGGGTGACCACCAATCTAGCATCAGTCTGGAGTTTTTTCCAGTTCCAAATGCCATTAATGATATGTTCTGCAACTTTCCTAGATGGCAATTCAAACAGGAACTGTGAGTCATTCATCGCGTACACATTGATGCTGTGTACTGAGTTCCAACTACTGCACGCCCACCTCCTGATCTCATTTAGACTTGGTGTTTGTTTGCTTGATATTGAAAATTTTCCCACCATACATTTGCCTAGCACCTCCTCTTCAGATACATTATACTCGTCTTGTAATAAAATTCTGTCACTGGGCTTTGAGACCGAGCATGTTTGGGCTATTCTTGACCTCTCCAGCACCCATTTGCTGCTCTCATGGCATCAGCATATGGAATCTTTGGTTGATGGTTGTTTGTTGGGATCTGTTTGCCTTCCTTGATGTGGCTGCCGACAAGTTTTGCAATTTTCTGCGCTATACCTGACCAGCCACCGTTGTGAGTTATCTCTGGAACTATAATAACTGACCTGTTTCCCCCTTGTATGTAATAAAACTGATGTACCTACCGTGTTCATTGCATTTAAGAGTGCAGAAGAACTCAGAGAAACGGTCCTCTGTTTCCATCTCGTGACTACCCTTCTTTGCTCTTTTGAGGCCTCCATAAATACAGAGAGCAGCCACCTCATAACTTTAATGCTGAATGAGACTTTTTGCATTAACTTTCTGCTACTCTCCGTCCATGGTTCATAACTTTAACGCTGAATGAGACTTTCCGCATTAACTTCCTGCTACGCTCTGTTCATTCAAACCATGTTTCCGACCTTGAATTGGTCTTAAAGATTTCCATGGACTTAAAACCCGCATGAAGTATGTTCTTTCTTCCCCCCCATGAGAACCTTGACTCTGCTGAGGTCTTAAACAGAAAATAGCTGGTGACTTGCCTTTGAAATTCCGATAAGCTTACCGGAGAAGAAAGGGATTTTCCCTCCTACTGTGTAGGAGAGAGAAGAGCCTTGGGAAGGGTGCCCGAGAGAAAAGATGGACAATAAGGTCTTCCTGTGACCCGTTTTCTTCTTGGGCAGTCCGTGGTAAAATAATCACAACTTTTTACTCGATGTCGGATTGATGAACAATTTGATGTTCTGGAAACTGGACTCAAGACCTTTAATTTGATAAGTAGTAGGACTTCTAACTCATTATAGATTGGGAGATATGCTCGTCCTAAGTTAGACCATATACGAGATTTATTTAAAATACTTACCCATAATAAAACCGTGAACTAGAATTTTTTTGTTAACAAGCTCCCGTTGGCCTAAAATTTTAATTTAATTCTTTAACCACCTTCATATATCCACTTCATGATATGACCACCCATTTGAAACTTCATTTTCCCATCTCGTCATTAGATGACGTAAAGCCGAAAAAGATGACTCGTATGTCCTTAGCTTAGCGGGTTAGTCGTTTTAAAACACGCGCAATGTTAAAAAAACTCCTTCGACCTACCTCTACCTCTCATGATACCAACTGTATCAACATCTCACACTTCCTCACTGAGGCATCTCTGCAACTCCTCTTCACATGCAATCTCGCCTCACTCGTCTTGTCTACCATGGAGGTCATCCCACCTTGTCCCAATATCTTCGTTCCTAAGCCTATCTCTCCTAGTATGTGCACGTATTCATCTCAACTTCCTCATTTCCGCTACTTTCATCTTCTAGATGTGGAAGTACTTTACCGGCCAAGACTCCGCCCCATACAACATAGCTGGTCACCACTTTATAAAACTGAAATCTAATTGAACACATTAAACTCTATTCAAGGAACCTGTGGAATATATGATACAGATACTTTTGTGGTGTTTATTACTAATTTTGGGAAGAACTATGTCTGACAGTAGGATGTTTGACCTCAAAAATTTCGAGAGGAGATATTATACCCAAGTATGAAAAGTATGTTCCCAAGAAAAGCTTATGATATTTGTGTTCACATTGAAATTTGCATGGGGAATGATGATATGTTTCTGTATTTAGAGCAGAAGGATGAAAGAAGTCCATCTAGTTGATTGTTATGTTCTGCTATTTTTAAATTTTGATGGAAGAAGAATTTATATGCACAGCCAAGTTGGTTATCATGTCTTTCAAGTTGAATCTGTCTTTCCCTGTTATTTTCTCTAAAATACTCTCTCCCACTTACTATCTCATTCAAGTGATTGCTAGCTTACTGGTGTTACTTTGGTGCTTAGTTTCCCCCATGTCCACATTCACAGTTATCTGCTCAGAGGTTTTGGTTTAAGTTTAACTCAGTACTCTGACCTGTGAATTGGAAGAGAAATAAGAGAAAACTCAGCTTGATTATTCTCTCAAACTATTGGGTTTAAATAACTAAGTTTACATGTCCTAAAAGGAAAGGAAATCAATATAAATCAATACCTAATCATTCCTAATTATAATCAGAGTAAATCAAGCTACTTGCTATATTCTTATGATTCTAACACTCCCCCTCAAGCTGGTGCATACAAATTATTTGTACCAAGCTTGTTACATAAATAGCTCATTTTGGGACCGGCTAGGGACTTGGTGAATATGTCTGCAAGTTGATCACTTGACCGCATGAACCTTGTGATGATGTCTCCTGAGAGTATCTTTTCTCTGACAAAATGACAATCAATCACTATATGTTTGGTCCTCTCGTGAAACACTGGATTCAATGCAATGTGAAGTGCAACTTCATTATCTCACACAAGTTCCATTTCTTTAGTATCTCTAACTTTCAACTGCTTCAGTAGTTGCTTGATCCATATGAGTTCACATGTTGCCACTGCCATATCTCGATATTCTGCTTCTGAACTAGATCTAGCAACAACATTTTGTTTCTTACTTTTCCAAGACACCAGATTTCCCCCAACTAGAACACAATATCCAGAAGTGGATCGTCTGTCAGAGGGTGACCCTGCATAATCTGCATCTGAATATCCAACAATTTTCTCATGTCCTCGGTCTTCGTAAAGTAGTCCTTTCCCTGGAGCAGATTTTATATATCGAATATTATGAATAACTGCATTCCAGTGATTATCACAAGGAGAATTCAAGAACTGACTTACAACACTAACTTTGAAGGTAATGTCGGGTCGAGTCACAGTCAGATAATTCAACTTCCCTACTAGCTTTCTATATCTTCCAAGATCGCTTAGAGGCTCCCCTTGACCTGGTAGGAGCTTTAACATTTGAATCCATTAGAGAATTAATAGGCCTACAATCTGTCATTCCTATCTCCTCAAGAATATCAGGTGCATACTTCCTCTGTGAAATAGCAATTCTTGATTTGGATTGAGCAACCTCAATGCCCAAGAAGTACTTCAATCGGCCAAGATTCTTAGTCTGAAAGTGTTGGAAAAGGTGATGTTTCAAATTTGGTAATTTCCTCATCAGCATTACTTGTGATAACTATGCCATCAACATACACCACCAAATATATGCACAAACCTAGAGCAGAGTGATAATAAAACACAGAATGGTCAGCTTCACTTTGTACCATGCCAAACTCCTGAATAACCATGCTAAACTTCCCAAATCATGCTCAAGGAGACTGCTTCATGCCATAGAGTGCTCATCATATTCTACACACCATGTTACTAGACTCCCCCATGAGCAACACACCCGGGTGGTTGCTCCATATATACCTCATCTTCGAGATCTCCATGAAGAAAGACATTTTTAATATCCAACTAGTAGAGAGGCTAATGGTGAACAACAACTATGGATAAAAAGAGACGAATTGAAGCAACCTTAGTCACAGGAGAGAAGGTATCACCATAATCAAGACCAAAAATCTGTGTATAACCTTTGGCCACTAGTCGAGCTTTTAGGCGATCAATCTATCCATAGGGGCCAACCTTCACTATATATACCCAACGAAAATCAACTGTAGACTTAGCTGGAGGTAGAGAAACAAGCTCCCAAGTACCACTAAAGTGTAAGACAGACATCTCCTCAGTCATAGCTTATTGCCAGCTTGGATGAGAAAGAGCTTCTCCTGTAGTCTTAGGAATAGACACAGATGATAGTGATGATACAAAGGCAGAATGGGTCGGTGACAAACGATGATAGCTCAAACAGGTATAGATAGGATGAGGGTTACGAGTAGAACGAGTACCTTTTCGAGTGGCGATGGAAGGACTCTGTGTAGACAAGTCCTCAGCAGGCAAGGATTCTGATGGCGGGCGTGAATCATCTGGACGTGGACCACGATGATAAGTCAATAGCGGTGGAGGTGCAGCGGTGGAAGATGGAGCTGGAAAAGGTGATGTGGAAGGATAGACTATGGTAGGATCCCAAAAGATGGAACTGGTAGTACCTCAGAAATGCCTAACTGTTCAGTTGGAGAGGATGTAAAGTAGGGTTGACCTTCAAAGAAAATAACATCAACAGACATAAGGTATCTCTGGAGGTGAGCGTGAGAAGCACCGATATCCCTTTTGTACCCTTGAATAACCGAGAAAGACACTTTTAAAAGCACGAGGAGCCAATCTGAAGTGAGGATATGAACAAAACATGTGCTCCCAAAGACACGTGGTGGAAGAGAAAACAAGGTTACCTTAGTAAACAAAACAGAGTGTGGAACCTGATTTTGAATAGCAGAGGAAGGCATACGGTTAATCAGATAAAAAGAGATGAGCACTACATCCCCCCAAAAACGCAATGGAACATTTGCTTGTATAAGAAGGGTGTTTGCAATTTCAACTATATGCCTATTTTTCCTTTCCGCTACTCCATTTTGTTGAGCAGTGTAATGAAAAGATGTCTGATGAAGAATACCATGGGAAGACATAAACTGTTGAAATTGAGAAGTTAAATATTCACGTGCATTATCACTACGAAGAGTGCGAATCGAAACACCAAAAATTTGAAATATGAAAAATAATTCAGAACGATCTTTCATTAAGAAAACCCAAGTACACCTTGAGTAATCATTAATAAAAGTAACAAACCCAACGTAGAACTAACCCTACTAGGACCCTAAAAATTTGAATGAACTAAATGAAAAAGAGACTCTGCATGATTATTAGGACTACGTGGAAAAGTAGCTCGAGTGTGCTTCCTTAGTTGACACGACTCATAATCTAACTTGGACAATTTTTACAAACTAGATACCATCTTATGAGGTTTAGATAAACTAGGATGTCCTAATCGTCTATGGATTAAATTTGGAGAGTCGGAGACCGAACAAACTGTAGTGAACCTGTGGCAATTGAGGTAATAAAGCCCATCAAACTCGCACCCTTCGCCAATCATCCTTCTCGTACTGTGGTCCTGTATAACAAAGAAGTCACTAAAAAATGAGACGAAACAATTTAAGGACTTAGCCAAATGACAGATTGACAGAAGGCTAAAGGGACAACTAGGGACAAAAAGAAAGTTATACAGAGTCAAGGGGAAGTAAGGGATTTGCTTGACCAACTCCGATTGCCCTAGTCTGAGAACCATTAGCTAACGTTACAGTGGGAAAGGATCGAGAGTAAATGATAATAGTCAATAAAGATTTGTTGCCAGAAATGTGGTCAGAAGCGCCTGAGTCCATGACCTAAGGGCCAGGTATGGTGGACTGTGAGATACAAGCAACAATACCTGTCTGAGCAACAGAAGCTATTGATGGAGATGTTTGTTTACTCGCCTGATACTGAAGAAAGTCATTATATTCTACTTTAGATAAATAGAAAAGTTGATTTGTTAGATTACTAGTGGGTTCAGTCTGAGCAACATGAATTCTTTGGTTTACCATGGAGAGAGTAGCACACATCTCGGGTATGACCCAATTTGTTATAATAGCCACACCTTGGCCGAGGTTTCCCAAGCGGCCTCCATATCGATTTCCAGTCTGAGATGCTAAAACAGAAGACTCTGTAGGTATCACCAGATGACTAGACGACATAGGTGCAGCCAGTAGCAACAATCGAGCGAATAGGTCATCCATAACAGGAAACAGTGGGGCTAGCCAAAATTTGATCTCTCACTGAGTCAAGATCAGATGGAAGTCCAGTAAGTGTAACAACTAAAAACATCTTCGCACGTTGTTCCAATTGTTTTTCAGCACTTGGAGTAGCGGGCATCAACTCTGCAAACTCTTCCATAACCGCCTGAACTTGTCCAAGATAGCTTGACATATCCGAATCTTGCTTTTTAAGATTAGTCAATCGAGAAATAACATTATAAAAATGAGAGATGTCATTTGTGTATAGCCCACGAGCCTTTTCCCAAACCAAGAAGCAGGTTTGGAATGGTCGGAACAACGACATCAACTTTGAATCAATAGATTTCCATAATAAACTACACAATTGAGCATCAATCTTCTCCCATACGCCCTTCTCTTTTTCATCTACATCCTTAGCCTGTCTAACCAAATGGTCCTGAACCCCTTGTCCCTTGCGCCATAGCTGAACAGAGGAAGACCAAGATAAGTAGTTCGCACTACCTATCAAGGGTTCAGTGGCGATGAAGTAGTTGAGGTTACTTGAAACCACAGGTTTAGAACTAAAAATAGATGAACTGAGGGACATAATGTAGATGTTACTGATTCTGAAAATTCTGCAATTTGCAAAAAGTTGGAAGCAAACAGTTGTTGGAATCTGAAAAACAGAAACAGTCGCCGGAAAAATCAGATCTGGCCGGAATTTGAGAAGCATAAACAGTCGCTGGAATTTGACAGTTCTGATCGGTGTGTGAGATGGCTGGTGGTGTCGGAGCTAAACGGGTTTTGCTCGCGCCGGTGGTCCGAGTTTCGTGGTGGCGTTGGTTTGATCACAACACCTCTGAAGATAGAGATCTGTTCGAATAGCCAATAAAAAACTGCTGAAAAAAAATGAGTTTGAAATTTCTCTTCCAATCTTGCTGGTCTTAACCAGGCTCTGATACCATGTGAAATGGAAGAGAAATAAGAGAAAACTTAGCTTAATTATTCTCTCAAGCTATTGGGTTTAAATAGCTAAGTTTACATGTCCTAAAAGGAAAGGAAATCAATATAAATCAACACCTAATCAATTCCTAATTATAATCAGAGTAAATCAAGCTACTTGCTATATTTACATATATTCGTTAGAATATTCTTAAGATTCTAACATGACTGAATGTAAGACATCTCCATTTCCACCGTGGTTGTTATAGATCCATTATGCTATGAAGATGATCAAGTCATGGGATAGAGACAGGGATACTCTTAAAAGTCTTTGTTTGATAGTAATTGCAGTCATATGTACACAGTAGTTTTTTTTTTGATAACTGGTAATTTATACGTACACAATAGTTTATTACATCTTTATTCGAGGAAGCTGAACTTCCATATACCAGCCAGAGAAGTATTTTTTGTTTCTCTTCAATCTTCAAATGCATGAATCAGGACACCAACCTAACCTGTAAAGAGTCTTCTCTGTAGAATTCTGAAGATGATGCATACAATTTCTTCACATGCATCTGAAAATCGGATGACTCCATCTGCTGTTGCTGCATGTATGGCACCATTGCTGTTACGCCCTCTTTTAGCAGGGGAATGTGAGTTGGAGGATGACTTTGATGTTAGTGGAGACAACTCTGCTCAGCTTCTTGCCGCCGCTAATGCAGCCAATAATGCCCAGGCTATCATTACGACACTTCTTGAGGAGTATGAGAATATCTTTGATGTAAGTGGCTCCAAAATAAAAGACAAAAGTGTGTTCACCAAAAAGTAAAACCCTGAAGTTGTTTACGAGTTTAGATCTTTTCTCTTTTGTGGTGTAATTTCTTTGTCCTTTCTCCTTATTTATGAGTTTATTTCACCTTTCTCCTTTATTTATGGGTTTTGTGTTTTTATCCCATGTGATTCTCTTTTATCTCTCTCTGCATTTATTTTCTGTTTATTGGTTCTGGATTTCATCTTTCTCATGAAAGTATTTTCTCTTTGTTGACTTACTTGGAGCCTGTTTGGATGAGCTTATGACTTGTGGTTTATAAGCCAAAAGCCATAAGTTAGAATTTTTAACTTGTGGCTTTGGCTTATTTTTGTTATTTTGGCTTTAAAAAAGGTGCTTAATAGCACTTATTTAATTTACCCAAACACTATAAAAATGCTTAAAAACTATTTTGACTTAAAATCACTTAAAATAAGTCAATCCAAACAGGTTCTTGGTCTATCTTACTATAGTACATATTTGTTATACTAGGTATGCCCTTCTGCAGAATTTTCATTTGATGGTTGAGCTTTGCTATTTGTTGCCTTTGTTTGCAGGATGATAATCTTCATAGGTGCTCTATTTCAGCAGATTCTCAAATTGTAAATGGTGGGAGTGAAGAGTCATCAGGTGATGAAAATATGGATATGAAGGACAATGGGTTTCACGATGCAGAGAATGAGGTTGATCCAGATTCCGACGATGACCGTGAGCGTGTATTGAGTGGAAAACTAAGCGAAAGCAGTGGCTCTGCTGCCAGTGATCTTTATGATTATAAGGTTCTTGCTCTTTCCCCTCCTCTTTCTTGGGACATGTAACTGAAGTGCTTCCATTTTCCATTTCACGTGCTGATTTTTTTGCTTGATTAGGGATGATATGTATGCGAAAATAGAGAATCTAGGCACAAATATGATTCTCTAAAAAGTGAACCCATTCGAATTTCATAGATGCTCGAAAATACCAGAACCCACAAGCGAGCCCCTAATATGTTAGAAGCATTTTTAACTCTTTCAGAAGTTCTGTTCTGTTTTTCCTCTCTTTTCAGATCATCCACATCATTGCGACTGACCACTTCCCATACTCTAATCTCCTCTTCCTTCTAAATGCCTAACCTGACATCAAATGTTAGATATATTCCATACTGTACTCCACAGTACATCCTTTCAATTCTCTTGCACATAAAGCACCAACTGGCATTGATTACCTGCCTCTTTTCTCAAATGTTTGGCAATAGCTGGTATTACCAATTCAACATCAAACATATTCCAAACTGTGCTCCACAATACTTCCTTTCCAATTTCTCTCACATAGATCACTGAGTGGCGTGGATTACCTTCCTCTTTCTCAAATTCTGAGCTGTGAATGTGGTTCCTCCTGTTGCTAACCGAGCAAAAATAGACATTTCTAGGTTCTCTAGAACTATAGGAAAGAGTAGGTAAGTGGTATCCTCCCTACTCAGTAAGCTGTGATAAAGATTTAGCTATGAATAGTCCTATTAGGATATTTGTTCTGAAAAATATTTTCTGAGCCGAGGGTCTAGCGCAAGCAATCTTTCTACCCCACAAAAGTAGGGCTAAGGTCTGTGTACTTACCCTCCCTAGGCCTCACTTTTGGGACTATACTAGGTATGTTGTTGTAGTCCTATTAGGATATTTGACTTGGAATATCTGCAGTACATGAGTTGTTTATATTTGTAATAATTGAAACAACAGAATGAATGATGCACTTGGTGCATATATGTCTAGTCAACTATTTAAGAGTTGGCTACTATTTGCAGTCAATTCGTGTTATAAATGCAGTGGATTATTAAGATCACCTTACTCTTTTGTAGTTCCCATTTATTTCACACCCATAAATAGGTGTACTTTGTGTTCCAAAATTAAGTCACCTCGGCCATTTTCTTGAGGTATCTGTGAGTGAGATAGATTCTGAAAATTATTTTTCCCAAATAGCTCTTCATGTCATGATGGGGAAAATTACCATCTCCGGGCAGTATGAATGGAGACTTATCTTGAGGCTTTAGATCTTTGGGAGGCCGTGGAAGAGGATTATGATTTCTTCCGCTGCCCAATACTCCCATGGTGGCCTAGATCAAAAGCCAAAAGGAAAAGAAAATAAGAAAATAAGAAAATCAAAGGCAAAAACAACTTTATTTGCTGGTGTGTCAGCAACAATTTTAGGAGAGTTATGACTCTCAAATCAGCAAAAGAAATTTGGAATTATCTGAAGGAAGAATACACACGAGATGAAAGAATACGAGACATGAAGGTGTTGAATTTAATAAGGTATTTGAGTTGCAAAAGATGAAGGAATCTGAGACCATCAAAGAGTACTCAGACCCACTTCTTGGCATTGTTAACAAGGTAAAATTGCTTAAAACTAAATTTAAAGATTCAAGAATTGTTGAATTTTTTTTTGTTCCAGTGCCAGAAAGACACGAAGTAACTATAACTACCTTGGAAAACACAAAAGATCTATCTAAGATTACCTTGGCAGAATTGCTAAATATATTGCAGGCACAAAAGCAAAGGAGGCTTATGAGGCAAGATGGTATGGTTCAAGGAGCTTTGGCAGCCAACCACAAGACTCAAAGCAAGTGTAATAATTCAAGGAAAAATTAATCACCTTGTCAGCATTATGGTAAAAAAAGTTATCCTCCATTTAAATATTTGAAGAGGCTAGATGCACAGTGCAAGATCTACAACCAAGTTGGTCATGAAGTTGTGTTTCACAAAAGTAAATCTCAAGAATAAGAAGCAGATGCCAAGTCGTCAATGAAGAAGAAGAAGACCACTTATTTGTGGCAATATATTTTTAACCAAAAAATCTGATTTTCGGATGATTGACAGTGGTTGTACAAACTACATGACATATGACAACTCTTTTTAAAGAGTGTATGTCTATGGGAAATAAGAAAGTCAGAATTAGGAACGGTGACTATATTCCTGCAAAAGGAAAAGGGATTGTTGCAATCTAAACAAGTTCTAGTACAAAAATAATTTTAGATGTTCTTTATGTGCCTGATATTGATCAAAATCTATTGAGTGTTGGCCGGCTAGTGGAAAAGAAATTTAAATTATTATTTGCAGATAAGTATTGTCAAATCTTTGATGCCACTAAGGAGAAGATTTTATGAATCAAAAAGAGAGGTAGAAACTTGTCATTTAATCTAGATGAACACAATTCAGAATCTTTTGTCGATAATCTAGAGCTGCAACTTGGAGAAAGTTAATCTAGCTAACTGCAAGACCAAAGATGAGTTGGCGAATTTATTCACAAGGTCAATTCCAGACAAGATTATAGTCTACAATTGCTGATCCAAGGAGGAGTATTGATAATATGTCTCAGGATATTATAGAAATAAAATAGATATTGCATTATCTTTAAAAGATTTGCAATAAATCCATTAGTAACTTTTAGGATTTCAAATTTATTTTGTTAGAGTCATCTATGACTTGAATTTAGGAGTTAGTTCCTGATTTTATTTTGCAGATAAGTTAGTAGAATATTTTTCTATTTTTTAGTTAGAAATTGCAGCTATAAATGTATGTTTTTGAGTTATTATGCATTGCTAGTATTTCTCTCTAAGTTCTTTTATGTTATTTTCCTACAATTTTCTTTTTCTAAAAACCATCATAGACATAATAACGGGAAGCACCTGGTACAAACAAGCTAATGGGGGTGTATTATAACCAAAATCCAAGGCGCAATGTGTGTTGGGACATTCTTGGAGCAAACAATTCGAGGTGTAAGACATGCATGAGGCGAATTTCTCACGTAAGGAGGTGTTAGTCCTACGAGATTTTTAGCCCCTCACTGTTGTCTCAGGCGTATAACAAATCCCCCCAAGTTGTGGTGTGTCTCCAAGCTTTGCCTTTCTAAAATTTTGTAGATTTTGGAATTTATATTTTTGACGAATTAGATTTGAAAGCTTGAAATTTTTGGATCACAAAATTTAGAAAGGCATATAGCTAGAATATAGATTCTTTTGTACAAGACTTGACACATTTTCTTAGAGCAGTAAAAATATTAAGATGTTGGATAAAAAGGCTCTAGATATAATGGGGGATGTGAATTATCTTATGTCATCGGAGCAAACTCTTCGAAAATTTGTCAGAGACTGTGAATGTGAACTTTCAAATGGCGTGCATTTGTTTCCTATCTGGACTGCAATAAGTGCACTATGTTCAACGACAAAAATAGTTGTACCTTAATCTCAAGCTAGTTGGGGTCAGCTTTATAAATCCTTACTGTCCATTTAGCTCTATTTGAACCCCTTCGTTTGTCCGGCCTTTCCACCGACCACATGCATTGCGGAAGCTTAGTGCACCGGACTGCCCTTTATTTCTCTTCTGTTTTCTCATACAAGTTCTAACCTTGAGAAGCGAAGTCATATGCTTACAACTATTTCCTACGGCTCTTATCCATACAAAAAGGTAATAGTTATTTGTCTATTGCTTCTTCTTAGTGATGCATGAATGAAAATGTTATACCTATATAATAATCTATATAGAAAGGATATAGTTACTCTCTGGTGTGTGTCATACAAAACTGATTCCTGCTAATCTCATATATGAAGTTTGGGAAACTAGAATGTCCTGCCCGCTTATTCAAATTTTTGCAGATATTTATTTAGGGTGTGCATTAATTTTCTACACAGGATTTCGGCGGTGATGATTCGGATGTTGAGTCTCCTAGGGATAGTCGTGTACAAGGAGTGACATTAAAACCAACTGTAGACACTCAGCCCCATGCAGCTTCTAATGTTCCCTTCAGTGAACAGCTGGAAAGATGTGGAAATGAGGTTGATGATCCTTGTGAATTAGCTGGTAGTGATTCTCAGCGATATATGGGTGAAATACTCTCATCTATGGATCGACCTCATGGTATCTCCGGACCTGATTCACGCACAGACAAGCCTAGCAGCAAGCTAACTCCTCCTAACCTGAGTGTCAAAAGGTCAACCTTTTGGGGGAGAAGCAATGTGAGTTTGGCATTATGGACTGATTTCACTTGGACTATTTAATTTTTTGTCGGTTATACTCAATTTCAGTTGTAGTTAGCGTCACAGTTTCTTTTGCTTATGGTTGATGCATAAAGATTTTTTTTCTATGACATGTTTAGTTTAATTTATGTGGTTATTAATATGCAAAATCTGTGGGGTTTCTCTAGTGTCTAGAACACTCAAAATTTGACTTGTACTTTGCGAATTGTTTGTTACCTTTCGGATCTTGCAATTATGGAACTTCTATATATGTGGGGGAAAACAGCAGATAGCTTTCTTTTCTTTAAATAGGTAATCAAACTTTGGAGAAATTACTGATTGATTAATTAGTGTGCTTGTTTTCTAGAAAAATTGAAATAAATAAAAAAAGGGTTGTGTTTGTAACCCATTTGTATCATAACAGCCGAAATTGGGAATCTGATATTTTGGTTGTTTTCTTTCGCACAGGCTAGAAAGACGCCATCAGTGGAATCAATTGATTCCTCTGGAGAGGAAGAGTACGTTTCTCTCCCTCCCTCTCTCTCCTTTCCTCCCTCTCTCTCTCCCCTCCTCCTTTGGTGTCTAGAGAAACTTGTTCCATTTAATTTAAATTATTGATTTATTCTTTTGGAAGATAGAGGATAGATAAATGGCTCTTTGATGTTAATATGAATATTTACTTCCTTTTACTTAAATAATGGAAGTTCGACCATCAACATAAATCTCTATGGTATCAATGTGGATATTTACTTCCTTTTGTACTATACGTACTTTTGGGTCTGAGATTCGTTCTATAACAAGGATGGAGAATGGGTGAGGGTCTATGCAAAATGTGTTGCTATTCTTGGTGAAATGCCCAAGTGCAAATGTAATTTTTTTGCAGTGAGGTTTCAGTGCCATGCGATATTGATGTCCTTTTATCTTTTCCATGCGTCTATATATTTGTTCGATTTGCATTTTGTGAATTCAAACCCTCATGGGGACCTGCAACACTGAAAGATGAGAACTTCCAGACCATATAACATTAATGAGTTAGTTTAAATCTTGTTTCACCCCTTTATATTATTTGGCATCCTTTCTAATGTGGGCCTTGATAACTTGTCGACAGACTTGCCATACAGAGACTTGAGATTACCAAAAATGACTTGCGCCATAGGATAGCAAAAGAGGTAATCTACGTCAGTAGCTTTTGCACCTCATAATTGTTCTTATATCTTCTTTTTTCTGATACCATTGACTTGCAACTTTTACTAGGCAAGAGGAAATGCAATTCTGCAGGCGAGCTTGGAGAGACGGAAGCAAGCCTTGCATGAGCGTCGTTTGGCTCTTGAACAAGATGTATGCCTTATTTCCTGTGCAATTAATTCCTATAAAGCCCCAAATAATTGTGTCCTTTCAAGCTGATATTTTCTCTTTTCCATGAGGGTCTCTATGTAAATTTGCAGCAGCTGGCTGCACTAATTTATACATATTAACATACATAACCATATTTATGGCAACCGTGTTCTTTTCTAATTTATGCCCTCTTTTGGGTTGATTATTTACTCATAACCTTTCCAATCCTTTCTACTTGGTCCAAGTTTTCTTATATTTCGGTCACTATAATATAGTAGAGTTTCTCTTTGATAAAATTTATAATTGTCTTTCTCTGTGTTCATTGAAGTTTAAGATGTGTTGTTCCCTGTTAGTTGATGAAACATTTTGCTCCACAAGATACCATATATCTTTTATGGTGTAAGAAACCATGTGTGATTTTGATGAAGGTTGCAAGACTACAAGAACAGCTACAAGCTGAGAGGGACCTAAGAGCTGCACTCGAAGTTGGTTTGAGTATGTCCTCTGAACAATTGTCAGGCACTCGTGGTATGGCTTCCAAGGTCTGTATTGATGATTCAGTAGGTTTATATTGATCCTATTTCAGTTGATTTTGTTATGCTTCTGAAAGGAATTGCTTTCTTAAAGACTAGGGCTGAGCTCGAGGAGATAGCCCTTGCAGAAGCAGATGTGGCTAGATTAAAGCAGAAAGTTGCTGAGTTGCATCATCAACTTAATCAGCAACGGCAGCATCACTATGGCTCACTATCTGATGCTTGTGAGCGGTTTCAAAATGGGCCAAACCATAATTCTCAATTGTGAGTTTTGGATCAGTTTTGTACTATTTCAGGTGCAATTGCTTCAATGTCAAGGACTTCTTAGTTGCATGCAGTCATTAACAAATGTAGTTGCTACATATAAAGATTTCTTGATATGATTTCTGTTTCTCATCATGGGCTTTTCTATTTGATTAAACATGTAACTGATGATCCATGCTATTGACACAAATGAAACAAAATAGTGCAAGGTGATTGTCCATATATTCTTGCTCACAGAGAATCACTAGTGCCAGTGCCAGTATCACCTCTTTTTCTTCT
>JACEIK010000677.1:95902-105985 GCA_018107945.1 Datura stramonium
TCTGAATTAAGGGAGCAATTTTAAAGGCCTGCCCCTTATATCTTACAACTTCATTCCCGTGCTATAAGTTGAGAACGTGTAACTAGTAACTATGGCATTTTGTGAAAATCAAAACAGAATTGATGACCATGGAAGTTCAGTCTTTTTACATAAATATATACTTCGAATCATCCAAAGGCTGTACTGACCCTTACCACTATTGAATCCTTTTTTTTTTGTTTTAGAGTGGGTTAAAGTTCCACATTGGTTGGGAAATGGACTGGCGGTTTGCTTATATGGACTTGGGCATTCCTCACCTCACAAGCTAACTTTTGGGGTTGAGTTAGGCCCAGGTGATATATCTTTACATGGAATCAGAGCCAGGTCCATCGTTGTTTGGACTCCCATCTCCAGTTGCGACTGGGCGTAAAGGGGGTGCTAGAGTGGGTTAAAGTTCCACATTGGTTAGGGAATGAACTAACGGATTTGCTTATATGAACTTGGATAATCCTTATCTCATGAGCTAGCTTTTGGGGTTGAGTTACGCCCAGGTGACATATCTTTACATTTTGAAAAGGTAATGTCTTACCACTGTTGCATCCTTTCCTCTTTTATTCACTTACCTGAAGATGTGAATGTCAATTCTCTTCCCATTTGTGTAGATATCACCTTTAAGCTGTTAAAGTTACTATCTTTTGTGATTGGTGGATTAACTTCTTACTTTGTTCCATGTTATAGTTTATAGCTCGTTAGATCCATTTGCATGTCTTTTTTCTTTTTTTTTAAAAGATCCATTTGCATGTCTCGCGCCGAGATTACCATCTTAGAAGCTGAAACAATGTTAGCTAGTATATTCTGTGGGTCAACTGTTGAAGGTCAGCACCTAAAAGCCATTTTCAGGAGTCTTTGTTCCAAGATCTTGTGACCCTAGAAATTGCTGGAAATTTTAAAGGTTTTCAAGTGTTAAAACTTGTGCTGTTAGGGCAATTTGTTTTGTCCTTTTGTAAATTGAAGTTAATTGTAAAAAGATTAGACGCGTATCATCTTGAAATTTTGACATCAAGGAAGTAAGTCACAACATTCATCTAATATTCATCAGTTTGTTGTGTATAAATTAGCATATATGTTAAGACTCCTTGATGAAAATGCAGGAATTGCTGGGTGCAGATATGAGGAATGTCAAAGGACAAGTATTGACATCTGGGGCCAGTAGCAGGCAGCCTGCTCGGAAGCTATTCCTAAATACAACCTTGAGTGATTCCAAGAGTACTGAGGCGTCAACCAGTTTATCCTTGGATGAGCTCGGGGCCATTGATTCTCCCTGTGGGCCTTCTACTTCAAGGGCCATTGAGGTAACAGAAATAAAAACTTCTGCTACTTCTCGTTCTGACAGTTTATGAACAAGGGGTGACACAATAGTCTCCAAAACAAAATCTTGCATACTTGGATGAACCCCATACCGTAGAAATGCTACATCATAGTTTGGTAGGATTTCTTGTACCGGTAGTTTTGTACTACCTGGTTTTCTCTTATCACTTTGATTAGCAACATTGCTAGATCAAGCTTCAAATGCATTGACTGTATGATGACACAGAGGCAGATGCATCTTTTGTTTGATGGTATTAACTGAACCCAGTATTTTCTACCAGGAACATAAATATGAAAGAAGCACTAAGATTTCAACAAATATTAAATTTTAAATTCATAGTTTCAAAGATATAAAAAATTCAATACTAAGAACTTTAAGGCTAAGTTTAAATCCTAGATTCCCTCACGGTGATTGTGCATATATGGATATCTAGAAGTTTAGTGACATATAGGGATGATCTTTGACCATGAATTTAGCAGGCGATGGACTATGGCCGACATCCCTCAGCTGCATCTTCCACTTTGATAGAATTAACAACGCGTCTTGACTTCTTCAAAGAAAGACGCTCTCAGCTGATGGAGCAACTCCATAACCTTGACCTAAACTATGGATCAACATCTCAAGATTTTATGTACAAACCTTCGTCTCCTCCGTGGAACTAACTGAAGATTATGTATGAGACATTTGAAGAGGCTAGCAACCTCTCACCATTTGTACATCGTCTGTATCATAGCAATGTACTTTATGTATTACCCGGATGTACTCTTTTTTGTGATTTTTCACCTTCCTGCTTTTAGTCTCTGCTGATAAAATCAACTCTAGGTCATTTTAGTTATATAATTCATTCTTGAAGTTTTACTCCAAAAAATAAAATAAGAAATATTTTTTCTGTATAATATAATAGACAGGACAAGTCGTGTTATGGAATGGAGTAGCAAGTTCTTGTACTGTAATTTGTTAAGATATGTCATGAGATGTAATGCTTCTGAACTCTGGACCATGTTCATGCAATTGACATCAGCTGTTTGTACCAAAATAGAAATTGACAACAGCTTGTTTGTACCAGAATATTTACATCAGCTTGGATTTGATATGTTCTTACTGATAAGGGTGTCAAATGGGCTGGTTGGGTTGTAGTTGAGCAAGTTAAAATGAGCTGGAGTTGTGGTAAAATCAGCCCAATAAGCAAAGCTTACTTCTCATCTCTTATGTGTACAGTAGAAGTTGCAACATCTATTTTGAAGTCTTTTGTATTAAAGCAATGGAATGATTTCAATTATAATGATAGAAAAGGACGTTTTTCTCTTTTATAGAAACATGACGAGAGCTAGCATATTTTACTTATGACCAGGCCTTTTAGTTTTTTTAAAAAACTGAAGTTTTCATAATATTTACTCAATAATGTATTGTTAATTTTAAGATACCCTGTTATGGATGTCCATTGCACAATTTCGGGTAAGTTTGAAATTGAGAAGCATCTTGTAAGTTGTGAAGTAGTTAGCTTGCAAGCAGCTTTCTCAGGCTTGCATCAAGTAGAAAGCTTGCGAGCAATTTTCAAAGAGCCTTGCAGCAGTTTTTTTTTCTTTCTTTCTTTTTTCTTGTAGATAGAAAGTTAATTAGTTTATTTGTACATCAATTTGAAGAGAAATGGAATCTTCCTTTCCCACCTCCCCCCTCTTACCCCTCTCCTCTCTTCCAGTTTCTTTGGCTATATCTTTGTTGTCTTGATATTTTATTATTGTTATTTAGTAATATATATCATTAAGAGACTCTGCCACTCTGAGCAAATATTTTGAGAACATCAAAGATATGAATTTACACTTGTATTTTATAAATTTTGTAGTGAGTAAATTAATTTATGCCTATAATTGCTAGAAGTGGTTAAATTTCACGGTGTTTCATACACTATTTTAAAATAAGTGTTGTTTTTAGCGTGTACATATCCTTTAAGAAAATTACTAGTTTCTAGAAAGTAAAATGTATTGTTACTAACTTACTCTTCATAAATTCCTTGAGAAAGATGTTCTTTAATAGTTTCTTGGTTTTGTAAAACTCTATTCATTTAGATAAGGGTTAAATTGAAAGAACATCATTGATGTTTTTTTAATTATGTAAAACACCAATTATTTTGAAACAAAATGAAAAGGTAAAAACACAACTTATTTTGAAATAGAGGGAGTATCTCCTAAAGCAGCAATTACTTTAAAGTCCGATATACTCTAAAAGATATGTTATAGAAATATTCTCTACATTATATGTATGCCTCAATTTACTATTGAAATAGTAAATTTGAAATTTACTCCTGAAATAGTATACTTGAATTTGTAGCCCTAGATATATCAGGAAAAAGCTACCTGTCTTGGGTGCTCGATGTTGAAATTCATCTTAATGGTATGAGTCCGACAACACTGTTAAAGATAAAAATTAAACACCAAATCAAGACAGTGCTACGAAATAATATTCCTCCATCCCTTCATAAGAGGTTGAAATTGAAATATCTCGTTGTTAAAGATTCTCTTATGCTGTGAAAATTTTTGAAAAATAGATATGACCACCTGAAAATGATCGTTCTTTCAAAAGCACATTTTGATTAGATCCATTCTAGACTACAAGATTTCAAATTTATATGAGAGTATAATTCTATTATTAGAATTACTTTTCAATTGAAATTATTTGGTAAAAGTATATTGATCTAATGATATGCTGGAGAAATATTTCACCACTTCTTATGCCTTGAATATTCTCCTGCAATAGCAATATCGAGAGATGAGATTCAGAAATATATTGAACTAATTTCACATCTTTTTATGACCAGAAAAAATTATGGGCTATTAATGAAAAATCATGAAAGCCGACCTAGTGGTTCTAATCTGTCACGCCCCACCTGGGGAGGCATGACCAGCACCTAGTGTCGCACTGGGTCTGAACTAGTCTAATTGGACTGGTGCACTACTGGTGCACATTGACACTCAATTCAAGAAAGCAGGGAGCTATATCTCGGCTGTAAATACAGCCTCTGCCCAAAAAGGCTACCTGCAAAAGAAGACAACTAACCAGGACAACACAACAACAGGGATCTTATGCGGGTCGACAAGATCACCATGCTGTCTAGTTATAACCGAAACGTAAATCAGGCACTAAACTACATTATGGCCGATAAGGCTGCTATTTAACAGCTAAACAAGGTCTAACACGGTCATCACAGGAAATAAAGCACACACGGGCCTCACACGGCCACTAGCAAACTAACCACAGGGAATATACAACAGTCGCGAGCCTCTAAGAGTGATATAATGGTCAGGACAGGGCCCCGACCTACCCAAAACTGTACATCAAAAGTAAGCCTCGTCTAACTTTAAACTTCAGAGGGAAGGAGCTGAATAAACTACTGACCTCAGCTGAAGGCTAGGAACGTCCCGAACCGCGTCTACCTACGCCTGCAGGCAAGTAATGCAGCGCCCGGGTGGGCGTTAGTATAATATGTACCGAATATGTAAGGCAGAAAGATAATAATTGACTGAAAGCTGGTAAATCTATAATAATTTAAAACAGAGAATAAGGATTTAACCCGCAATACTTGTACCGTCTGAATTATCTAAACAACAAGTCTATATATGCAAACAAGAACCTAATCGGGCCCCCAAAAGCCTGGAAGGTACAAACAACACAAAAAAAACTACCTGGGCCCCCATAAGCCCCGGCAAGTATAAACAAGATCCCCTCCACTTACTAGACTACCAAGGACTTTTGCATAAACTGTAAATCGGGGTGGCCCTCGTGGCCTCAATCTGATGGAACTCATTATGGCCCTCACAGCCTCAGTAAATGAAACTCAGTACATCCCTTACAACCTCAGTAAATGGAATTCAATATGGCCCTTACAGCCTCAGTAAATGGAACTCGATACGGCCCTTACAGCCTCAGTAAATGGAATTCAATACGGCCCTTACAGCCTAAGGAAATGAAATTCAATACGACCCTTACAACCTCAGTAAATGTAACTCAATACGGTCCTTACAGCCTCAGTAAATGGAATAACAGCTAACTACTCAACTTTAGGGGAAGATCATTCTAGCTAGGCTAACTCGGACAAGAATTATTATTTCATCGCTATAGGCTCAATTCTGTTTACAACAGCTAACCCCAATAGGTTTACTCAGAAGTACTGTAGACATATGAGTACTATTAACTTTACGATGAACATAACTTGCCGACAGGATAGCCTTACATACCTTAAGTGCCGACTTCCTATTTGACCGGCGAGTTTCAACGTGAATTCAACAGCCTTTGCAACTGCAATCGTATTACTGGGAGATCGAGACTAGTTTCAATACTTAATTTGAAGAAAATGATAACTCTTCATAATAATATCAACTACACCTTAACTTGATGAAATACGACCAAAAACGTATAATTTTCCAAGAGTTCAGAAGGAAGAAATGCTTACTCGAAGCCTGTTATCATATAGAAATCAGTTTGAAGCAATTTTGACGACTTCTACTCGGCAGAGTTCCGATTCGCCGGATGTTTTTCGTGAAACTAACTCCGTAGTAATGTTTCTCGCAGGCTTATAATCCAATACCTGAAGTTAGCATTTGGTAGCGTAATCGGATGAAAAACGTTGAATTCTCTCGTCTCACACTCTCTCTGGCCGTTACTATGTTGAAATATGATCACAAATGAACTTAAGGAACCTTATATACATTTAGGGGGCTCGCGCCACTCAATGTGGCAACCTAGGGCCGCGCCGTGCCTCCCATTGCGGAGTCTCCCTGGCACGCCGTGCCTCTGAAGGCACTGGCAGGGCTGGCGCGCCGCGCTGCCTAGAGCGCCAGGGTGCTGGAGCATCGTGCTGGCTCTTGCGGCCTAACCTTGTTTGACCCGACCTTCGGGGTTTCCTACACACGTCGTACCTTCTTTATTTAACACAACTCCACGCGTACGTTTGTAAGTTACTAACTTTTACGGGGTGTAACATAATATATTCCCTGAAGTAAATGGGATGAACTTCCACCAAGCTAAGTGTGGAAAAGGTCATGGCCCTAATCATGGTTGTGGTCCCAGTTGTGGTTGTGGCCATGATCAGGAGAAAAAAATCTATATATTATTATACATGCCTCAATTTGATATTGAAGTAGTAATATCTTAAAAGAGGTACTAATTTATTGTAATTTAATATTCTTAAGATATGCCAGATAAATGTGTTTCATTCATGAAGAATGAGAACTTTTGATAAATTTTATAAATACATATTCATTCCCTGAAGTAAATGTGATAGTATTTAGTAAAGTTTATGAATGCGTACATGCACTTGGCTGTGATGGCATCATGACTTACCTCTAGAAGAGGTAGAACAATTGTTGTGATGATATCACGACTCATCTTCAAAGTGTAGAAACCTTCAAGGTTGTTTCGCAATTTTATCCTCTTTTTACCTATTTGACCCTCCTTAAAACTACTATTAGCTATTTATGACTTGCACAGATGTGTGATGTGACTTCCAAGGTGGTGGAATGCGTTTTCGAAGAGTTTTTGAGTTTTGGAGGTTTGGAACACAAGAAGTTTGAAACAAAGTCGATATTTGGGGTTAACTAGGTTGATTTCGAGTTCTGATGATTTCACTAGGTTCGAAGGGTGATTTGTATCTTAGCTGAATGGTTTGTGAGGCTCTAAGACACGAGAGTTATTTGGACCCTTGAATGAAATGTTAATGTTCTTAAAGTTTTGAGTTTACCAAGTTCAATATTTGGTTAAGAAGGCCTCATAATGGTGATCTAATGATTTCAACAGGTCCAAAATATATTTTATCATCAATTTTAACTATTGGTTTATGTTTGGAAAATATTTAAAGAGTTGTGAGAGTTGGAACCAATTTTTGAAACATAACAAATTTTCTGTTGTTATGGTGCAAGCGCTATCATCTCACAAGGCGTGTGATCATCCAAAAAGAGGTTGCCATGGGTAGCGGTATTGACGCTATCACACAGAGGAACATGCAATCGGCCAGCACTAGCAACATGTGCAATCGCACAATAGGAAGGTTTCGGGCAACGTAGCCAGCACAATGGGCGCAGATCACGCAAAGAAACTGGTTTGTACTTCATGAAATCACACCTAGTGAGCTACAATAGTTAAATAGTGTCATTTCATGATTTTTCATATTTCACCATGTTTGGACTTATAGAGCTCGAATTGGGATGATTCTTGGTGAGATTTCATCATTTTCGAAGGAGGTAAGTTTCTAACTTTGATTTTGATAATTTCATGCTAATCTACCTTGATTTTGAGCTTTAATCCGTGTTTGGAGATGGAGAATTGGGGGGGTGCCCTAAGTTTTAAAATCTAAGATTCTAATGTCTTGAGAGTTGATTAATTCTCAATATTGGCAATTTTTTGGCGCTTAAGCTTTGTACATTATGGTTAAATCAACTGTGAAAGAAAGTTTCAGACTTGCCCTCGGGGCTCGGGGTTAACTTTTTGACCAAAATTTTTATATTGCAGTATGAGTATGGATAGATTCGTATTCACTTATGAATCATGATATTGATAGATTGGGAGTATTCCAAGACATTACACAAAGGAATGGCGGTGTTGTGAGGGTTTGTAGCATGTTGCTCGGACTTCGAGGTATGTTATGACTTACACTTCTCAAACTTAGCTTGAGTAGTAGCTTGTTGTATAAAGCATGTTATGGGTCGAGAGAAATGTTGGATTTGGAGTATTGAAAGTAGTGATTGTTATGTGGAACCTGAGATTGTGATTTAATTGATAGAAATTTATGACTTGAGATTACATTCTTGCTGAGTTTTACTTAGTTCCCAATATTGTATTGAAAACAATCTGCTTAAATTGATGAAATGTGGCCTAAGGGTACGGGTTTGAAAGTAAATTTATTGTTGAGGCGGCTTGTAGCCTATGGTTATGGCATTGAAAAAGGAATTCATATATATTATTGTTGCATTTAAAATTTACCTTAATATTGTGATCATGCATGCATATTTATTCTCATGGGTCACAAAATTGGTACTATGAAAGCAACATGTGTTGAAAGAAAATATTTTTATCCATTGAGGATTAGTTCCAAATGACTTTTAATGGCTTATGAAAAGTTTCGATTCGATTCTGGACATGGTTTACGAAAATTTCTGATTCAAGTCTGGTCATGGTTTATGAAAATTTCTGATTCAAGTCTGGTCATGGTTTATGGGAAGTCCTGATTCAAGTTTGGGTACCATATATGAGAAGTCCCTATTTTAGTCTAGACAAGGTATATAACCTCGCGAGTTCCTCATGGATTCCATCTCATAGTGTATTTTGTGGAGGGGGTGTATACGATAGGATTAGTGGTCATTGCATTGCATTACAAATTATCATTTTTGTTTTACATTTCTACCTATTGATTTCTCTTTTTAAATAGTTGAGATGTTCTTTTGTGTGCATGATTTGTTTTTAGCATTCTTTGTACGATATAATTATTGTGTCTACCGGGTACACGTGTTATCGTACTCATATTACTCTTATTGCATCGTTTTTATGCAAATCTTAACACTAGCAAGAATAGTTGATATTCTATCTGAGGCGATACTTCTTCGGGAGCTTTGATGAGCTACTTGACATTCAGAGTGATGCCAAACTCCCTCTATCTTTACTTTCATTTCATTACTATTTCAGACAAAGTTGTATTTTTTGAGAGGAATATATTTAGTTAGATGCTCTTATACTGGTGACACTAGGTTTTTGGGATTTGTTTTACTTCTACATTTCAAGTCTTTATGATGAAAGATCAATTTTAAGGCTATTTACTTTATTGATTCTTTTTCTTCTGCAATTTTATACTTGTAGTTGTATTAACCGAAAGGTTGAATTACATATCGGGGAGTGAGGATAAGTGTCATTATGACCTTGAATTTTGGGTTGTGACAAGAAAATGTAAAAATAATTGAGAAGATATGTTCTGAATAATTTATGTTTTACTCCTGAAATAGAAAAACTCTGAATTTTATTTCTGAAGTAGTAAGATTTTGAAATATTCTCCCGAAGTAGTAGATTTTGATATCTTCTCCTGAAGCAGAAGAACTTGTGAGATATCTGAAGCGATGTATTCTTGTGATTGAACAAAATAATAACCTATTGATAAATGTCATATTTTGTACATAGAAACATCTTGAATAATTTTAGCAAAATATGATTTTAAGGTAAAAAGAAGCAGAGTAGATTGTTTTCTACTATAACCACATTAATACATTATGATTAGTTGTTATTGATTTCCTCGATGACAATAACGTATCTCTTTTCGAAATATATGATTATTATGTGGTTGCCGCTTAGGTATAAAATATTCAGATGTTAATGGTAAATCTACCTAAAGGAGATGTTTGAACTATTGAAGTTTCTCAAAGATCTTATATATGATAGAACCATTCATTCTAGATCATAATATATGAAGTTGTTACGATCAAAACGCAATTTATAGTATATATAAAGTTTACTTGCAACAAAAATGGTTATCATATTGAGAGTACAAACAATTGAAAGATTAAATATCTCTAAGTTACTACAGGTAAGAAACACGTATGTGACAAGTTATCTGAGCACGATGATATTGTTAACACCTAATATTCTCTCTCTATATTCTAAATTAATTGTTTAAGCTTCTGAAATTTCAAACAAACTAAAAATAAGTATTTATGCAGGTTAAATATATCTTAAATTTATTTTTCCAAAATTTCTATTAT
>JACEIK010000677.1:106074-120236 GCA_018107945.1 Datura stramonium
ATGTATATGTACGTATGTATGTAGAGAGAGAGAGAGAAAGAGTGCACATTTACTATTATTGAAAATCAATTTGCATAAAAAAGAATAAGCACTCTACTGAGTATGTATTTTAAATTATGAATTTCTGGTTAATTATAGCTTCAATACTATAATTAATATATTTTTGCAAAACAAATATTTTACTTTATTTAAGTCAAAAAGATTAGTTAATTAATTGATAGTTGTAATACCCCAAATGTTTCTGAGACTAGATTCAAGATTGAAAATAAGATCAGCAGAAAAAGTTTGAAAAATGTCTTAGGACGACTCATTGTACGAGTTGTGGTCTATAGTAATGGGCCATAGGATCGAGTCGTGGTGGATTTCTCATGGTAGGTCTTGGACCAACGGGCTAAGGTACGACTCGTAGGTTGTTGTCATGGGCTGTTGTCGAGAGTTGTGAGGATTTACTGGTTGTTGGATCTCGAAACAACGAGTCAAGGTATGACTCATTATTGGGAGTGATGAGTCGTGGAATGTGTCTGTGGTTAGAATAAGAGAAGGGGGAAAATTTGGCCAGTGACGATGATAGGTCCAACGACCCATTGCCGTATGTAACAACTCGTGGTATGGGTCCGTTGGGAGGATTCCAGAAAGTTTTCTTGAGGGCAGTGGCGACGACGGGAGGAAACCACAGTCATTGTTTCTAGGTACGACCTTTGGTACGAGTCGTGATAACTGGCAGAGAGATTTTTCCTGTGAAATTTATTAAGGGTATTTTATAATTTCTAAGCTCGTAAGTCCTAAACTACGTTGTTTTAAGCTTGAAAAAGAGTGTTTTCAAGGTATTATTCACTCCAGATCATCCATTCCTCTTCTAACACTCTTAATTGAAGAATCAAGTCTATCAAACCTCTCAAGGATTTCTAGTGTTCTTCCTCAAAATTCTCCGTAAGTGTAATTGGGGTTTCAAGGCTAGTTGGTGGTTGTCAAATTCTAGGTATGTGGGATATCAATGATGAATTCCTCCACCCTCATGCCCCTTCTTCAAGAAAATTCATGATCATCCATTCCCCAAGCCTTATTCTCGAAATTCTAAGGTTTATGTTGGGTTATGAAATTCTTTCATGATTCTCTTATGGGTATAGCTGAATTGATACAAATTTATGATTTCCATGATAGGATTTTATGTTCCCTTCTAATTTTCATGAAATTATGGCTCTTATGTTATAAGTATGATTATGAACTTTTAGGGATAAATCTCTCTTTATGAGTTTTATGATCCTCCTATGATTGAAATTCACTCAAGCCCTAATTTATGTTTTCTGCTGTATAATACATGATTTCCTACAAGCACTCTACATGAATTTATGAACTTCAAGTATGAGAATTTTCTCAAGTATGTATGATTTTTCATGATTATCAGGATTATGATTATGGCCCAGTCACAGGTCATTATTTCATGGATAATTCACGTATTACAAGCATGTTCCCAATTATTATGATTTAAACTAGCCCATGAACTTTATGTATGATTTCATGATATTCATTATGAGTCGTGCATGTTTTTGAGAGTAGTGTCTAGCACCGAGTAGGCACGGAGTTCAAGAAAATCTCGAGTCTCAAAACTACGTGCCAATGTAGGTTGATATTCATGTTAACCCTACAGGGTCTCTTCAATGATCATGCCATATTATCATTTTTTGCCCTGGCAAGGCTTAGGATAGCTCTGCCCATTTGAGAGAGATAGTAGGGGCATCATGTAAGCTCTATCATAATGGTGTCGGTTATGAAGAGTCCTCCCATTGTTCTTTATATTTTATGCATGATTATTACTATGATACTTTGGCACAAGTTATGTTTTACAAGTTTTCTCTTATAAGTANTTGTCCATATAGATTATTACTATGATACTTTGGCACAAGTTATGTTTTACAAGTTTTCTCTTATAAGTACGATTATGACAAGATTATGTATAGTTTTGAAAACCTTGAGCCCTCATGTTTCAATTATGATTACTACTTCATATTTTTCTTGAAATGTCCTACTCTCATGAACTTTTATGTATTTTAATTATCTGCTTTAATTACTTTCATACTCAATACATTTCAAGTACTGACTGCATACTTTATGCTGTATTGTTCCATGATACAGGTCCGAGCGATCAGACTCAGCCTCGCCGTTAGTCCTACTCCCATCTCAGATTGCATTAGTCTAGTCTTGGTGATTCCTCATCTATCGAGGACATTCTCTCAGTTTATGTTTTGTACGTTATTTCAGTTTTAGAATTTAGTGAGCTAGTTGGGGGTGTTGTCCCATCAGCTCATTAGATGTTCTAGAGGCTTTCCAGACAATAAGCAGATGTTTCAGCTTTTGTCGAGTGTTGACTCCATTTATGTTATTTTGAGCTACTTTTGACTTCCGCTTATTCATGTTATGATTTTAAATTTCCGCTTTATTTATGCTCTTGAATTTATTGGCATGTGCCATGGGTCAACTTGGGATCATTTGTGGCTCTAGGTCTCGTGTCTCCATCGGGGGTCCATGCTTGGGTCATAAAAAACTTGGTATCAGAGCATTAGGTTTGAAGTGTTCTAGGATGTCTGAAAGCCGTGTTAAGTAGAGTCTTTTTCATGGGTGTGAAGTGTCACCACACTTATTACAAAGAGGCTACAAAATGTTTTAGGAAATTTTCTTTCTTTCATGATTTTATATCGTGCTATGAGTTCAACTCTCTCTCTATTCCTCTAACTCTATCTTTACGCGTTTGCAGAATCATGTCTCCATTCTGAATTAATGGTAGGATAAATGGCAACGGGAATGGCCATGGTAATGGCAATGGAGAAGGGCAACAACAAGCCCCACTAGCTCCAACGGATCCCCAACCTGAGAAGGTTACACATGTCGAGTTTAGGGTAGCCTTTCAGATGTTGGCACAGGCCATGACCGCACAGGTCAACCAGAAGGCGGTGGCTCTTGTTCCCCAGAATAGAAATGCAACAACGGCTAGAGTACGAGACTTTCTCAGGATGAACCCACTTGAGTTTCTGGGGTCAAAGGTGGATGAGGACCCGCATGAGTTAATTGAGGTGGTGTAGAAGATCACCCAAATTATAGGGGTGACCAGAGAGAAGAGTGCAGATTTAGCCTCCTATCAGCTAAAGGGGGATTGCCTACATATGGTTCCGCCAATGGAAGGAGGATAGAGCAGTGAGAGCAGTTCCCATGAGCTGGGATGAGTTCATGACTGCCTTCTTAGATAGGTTCTTCCCTAGAGAGTTGAGGGAAGCAAAGGCGACGGAGTTCGTCAACTTGAAGCAAAACCACAAGACTGTTAAAGAGTATGCCTTGGATTTTACTCGGCTGTCTAAGTATGCGCTGGAGATGGTTGCGGATCAGAGGTCTCGTATGAGCAAGTTTATGAATGGAGTAGCAGATTCGCTGGTCAAGGTGTCCAGGATCGCTATGCTGAATAGTGACCTAGATTTTTCACGGTTGGTCATATATGCCCAGCAGATAGAGGCGGATCAGATGAAGGAGAAGGAGAAAGAGGCCAAGAGAGCCAGGACAGGAAGCTTTGGGTTCTCCTAGCTAAGGTCCGATGGCGGACATCACCCCCAGTCCCATCAGAGGTCATCATCCCCAGCGCCGTCATTAGCCAGTGCTCCATCTAGACCTCGGTGTGATCAGAGGAGCAGGACGTCAGGTTCTAGGGGACAGAGAACACGCCGGTAAAACTCACTTTCCCAATCTGCAGAAAATGTGGTACGAACAACATAGGAAAGTGCCTAGTTGGATCAGATGTTTGCTTCGAGTGTGGTCGGGCACATGCGTAGAGAGTGTTCTTTGGCTAGTCAGGGTGATAGTCGAGGTTGTGCTCCCGCCACCAGTTTAGCAACTCCAGCAACACGTCCTTTCCAGAAGGGTGCTTCTACTAGTGCAGTTGGAGGTCAGTGCCAGAATAGATTTTACGCACTCTCATCTCGTCAGAAGCAGGAGGCTTCACCTGATATGGTTATTGGTATGTTATGAATATTTCATCTTGATGTGTATGCATTGCTAGATCCTTGAGCCATATTATGATTCATGAATCCCTATATTGCAGTCCGTTTTAGTGTCACTCCCGAAACCCTATCAGAATCCTTCACAGTCTCTACCCCAGTCAATGACTTGATTATAGCTCGGAATAAGAAATTTCCCTGTCACAGTCCTTCAGAAAGTACCTCAGCTGACCTACTAGAGTTAGACATTATCGATTTCGATTTCATATTTGGTATGGATTGGTTACATGCATGCTATGCTTCAGTTGATTGTAGAACCCATACGGTAGAGTTCCGATTTTTGTGTGAGCCAGTCTTATAGTGGAAGGGTAGTTAAGTAGTGCATGTAGGTCGTTTTGTCTCCTATCTTAAGGCTAGAAAGATGATCTCTAAGGGTTGTATGTACCACCTAGTTCGGTTTAAGGATTCTACATCCGAGACCCCGACTCTTTAGTCAGTTTCTGTTGTATGTGAGTATTCGGAGGTGTTTCCAGATGATTTACCAAGAGTTCCTCCCGATCGGGAGATTGACTTTGGTATTGACCTTTTTTCGATATGCAACTCCTATCTATTCCTCCTTACAGAATGGCTCCAGCCAAGCTAAAGGAGTGAAAGAGTAGTTGGAAGACCTCCTAGACAAGGGGTTTATCAGACCTAGTAAGTCTCCATGGGGTGCACCAATTATCTTTGTTCGAATGAAGGATGGTTCCATTCGTATGTGCATCGATTATCGACTGTTGAACAAGGTCACAATCAAGAATAAGTATCTCCTCCTCGGGATTGATGACTTGTTTGACTAGCTTCAGGGTGTTAAGTGCTTTTCTAAGATAGACCTCATATCTGGCTATCACCAGCTCAGAGTTAGGGAGAGTGACATTCCAAAGACAACCTTCAGGACTCGGTATGGTCACTATAAGTTCGTAGTTATGTCTTTTGGACTAATGTATGCCCTTGCAGCTTTTATGTACTTGATGAATAGGGTGTTCAAGCAATATTTAGACATGTTCGTGATTGTCTTCATAGATGATATTCTCATATACTCTCAAAGTGAGGAGGAGCATGCTGCTCACTTGAGGATTGTATTGCAGAATCTCACGGACCGTCAGTTGTTTGCTAAGTTTAGCAAGTGTGAGTTTTGGTTGGACTCAGTTTCCTTCTTGGGTCATGTAGTGAGGGTGTGCAAGTGGATTCTCAAAAGATAGAGGCGGTGAAGAATTGTCCTAGACCTGTCAGTCCTACGGATATTAGGAGCTTTCTTTGGGTTTCGTTGGCTATTATCAGAGGTTTTGTAGAGGGCTTTTCCTCCATTGCAACACCGTTGACCAAGTTGAGTTTGAAGAAGCTAAGTTTCAGGGGTCCGATGCTTGAGAGAAGAGCTTTCAAGAGTTGAAGACTCGACTCATTTAGCCCAGTTTTAACTCTACCCGAGGGTATAGATGGATTTGTGGTGTATTGTGATGCGTCGAGGATTGGCCTTGGGTGTGTATTGATGCAGCATGGAAAAATGATTGCATATGCTTCTAGGCAGCTTAAGACCCATGAGAAGAACTATCCAACTCATGATCTCGAGTTGACAGTGGTGGTATTTGCCATGCAGATTTGGAGGCATTATTTATGTGGGGTGCATGTGGATGTGTTCACAGATCACAAGAGCCTTCAGTATGTATTCACTCAGAAGAACTTGAATTTGTGACAAAGGAGATGGCTAGAGCTCCTCAATGATTATGACATGAGTGTTCTTTACCATCCGTGCAAGGCCGATGTAGTGACGGATGCCCTTAGTAGATTTTCCATGTAGAGTGTGTCCCAAATTAAGGATGGGAGGAAGGAGTTTGTGAAGAATGTTCATAAGCTGGATCGTTTACGGGTTCCCCTTATTGACTCGATAGATGGTGGGGTCATTTTTCAAAATGGGCCATAATCTTCGTTGGTGACTGAGGTCAAGGCTAGACAAGATGAGGACCCTATCTTAGTGAATTTGAAGGAAGAGGTAAAAAATCAAAAGGTGGAGGTCTTCTCCCAAGGGGGAGATGGTGTATTTCGATATCAGGGTTGTTTATGTGTTCCAGAGGTTGATGACTTGGGAGAGCGGGTGTTGCAGGAGGCACATGGTTCCCGATATTCTATCAATCCAGGTTCCACCAAGATGTACCGTGACCTATGAAAAGTCTATTTGTAAAATGGCATGAAGAAGGACATCGCGGAGTTTGTGGCTAAGTGTCCGAACCATCAACAAGTGAAGGTGGAGCATCAGAGACCTGAGGGTATGTACAAGATATTAGTATCCCCAGTTGGAAGTTGGAAGAGATCAACATGGACTCATTACAGGATTTTCTCATACACGCCGACAGTATGACTCCATATGGGTGGTGGTGGACAGGTTGACCAAAGCAGCACATTTCTTACCGATCAAAACCACAAATTCAGTAGAGGATTATGCTAGATTGTACATTTGAGAGTTGGTTTGGTTGCATGGGCTTCCATTGTCCATCATCTTTGATAGGGGTACTCAGTTCACCTCTCAGTTTTGGAGGTTATTTCAGAAGGGCCTTAGTACTCAGGTGTAACACCCAAAAGTTTCTTAGACTAAACCTAGACTTATCATAAAGAACCAGAAAGGAATCAGAAAATTTTTCCTCAGGATGACTCAACCAATGAGTCATTTTCAGTGACGACGACTCATTGTGTGAGTCATTATTAGCCCTGCATTTTTGAATTCTTAGATTCAATGGGTGAAACAATGACCCGTCGTTGTCAACAACGAGTCATTGTGTTGCCCATCCAGTCGACCCCAAAATATGGTCAAAATCTTCATCCAAATGATGAGCCTTCTAACGAGTCATTACTAGTTCCGAAGACCCATCATAGGGAGCCATTGGAAGGATACCAGTAAGGGCAGAAATCTCTCCCAGTAACAACAAGTGGGACCAATGAACCATTGTTCCTTCTAATGAGTCATTGTTCCCATGCATTGTCAATCCCAGAAGTCATTCATGATTTCCAGTAGTGATGACGAGCAGTGATAATGACCCATTATGTCAACCAATGAGCCGTTGTTTCATCCGTTGGTAGGAGTTCAGACATTTGTTTGAAATTCTTTCAGTGACCACAACAAGATTCAACGACCCGTCGTATCACCTAATGGGTTGTCTTTTTGGGTGGTCGAAGTACAGAAATCAAATTTCCAGACCCAGAACCAATGACTGGCCCCAATGGGTTGTGGCACAACCAACGACCCATTGGATCCCGATGGGCAGTTTTCCAGATTTTTTCTCAGGGGAATATTTGTAACTTCCAGTTATTTTAGTTCCTAAACTATGTCATTTTGGGATAAATTATCAAGGGGTTAAGGGGAGTTATTTGATCCTTCTCCCTCACTTCTCATAGAATCTCTCAGAAATAGTACAAAGAAAGCACAGACTTCTCAGAGCAAGAGCTAGGGAATTCACCTCTTCCTCAAATCTTCCAAGCTAACTCCCAGGGATTCTCCTCTAGGTATGTGGGACTTCAATAAGGGTATCCTTTCACCCTTGTGTCCCAAAGTTTTCAACAAACCCTAGCTTTACAGTAACTCTAGAGATTATGATTTAGGGTCTTTCTTTGACTGTGAAATTCCCTCTACTTCCTCTATAATGTCAGACTACCATGACTAGAATTCTTACATGGTCATGATAGTATTTTCAGTTCTACAATATGTTTCACTTGAATTGGAACTTGGCATGATTTCTTATAGAGTTTATTTATAAACTAGTAATGTCTTAAAATAACATGAATTGTCACGTATACCAGATTCGTTCTTAGAAAATGTGCAATTGTGTTATACAGTAGCTTTTATTATTTTCAGCATGCCCAGTCACAACAATATAGTCAGTACTAAGTATACTAGTATTCTCCAGAATTGTCAGCTAATCAGTGTTGATTATTATCAGTCCTTGAGAAACTTAGTAAACTTAGTAGTAGCAGTTTATCTGCTTGTTAGTTATTCTTTAGACCGTTATGACACTTCCAAATAAAGCAGCTCTGACGAGTCTTAGAACATAGATTCTTTCAGATCCTTAGACTCTTAGAACACTTCCAGATAAGTAGTTCTAACTTAAGTCTTAGAACACTAGTTTCGAGCTATCAGCAAAGTTAGATACAGTTAGGATTCTTAGTGAGACTAGAATTTAGCATCAAGAGGGTTGGGGCCTCAGACAGCGATCACTCAGTTCATCTACTATACCCTGGCAAGGTATAGTGGGATTTCTCCATTATGGGGTATACATCGGACTCCATATTTAGGTCACGTGTTTACATTTCAGTTATAGTCTCTCCAACAATCTAGCTTAGTATAGTTTAATCTAGTTCAATATTGATTTCCAGTTCAGTTCAGTCTCTTCAGATTTTAGTTTTTTTTACAGTATCTCAGTGCAGTTTGCTATTATTCATTATATGTATGTTTTAGTTCCATCTCGCATACTCAGTGCATTCAAAGTGATAATGCATATTTTTATGCTATATCATTTTATGATATAGACTCAGGTACACAGCCTCAACACCGTGGTTAGATCCTCTCAGCGATATCCCAATAGCTTCCATGGTGAGTCCTCATTTGTCGAGGGTCGTAGTTCCATTTCCAGTTTTATTTTATTTTGGTATTTCATTTCAAATATTAGAGTTAGTTGGGGGTTTGTCTCAACAACTCATCAGGTCATGTTAGAAGGCTTTTAGACAATATTTATAGACTCAACTACTTTTTTAGACTATTTTAGGTTTTGTCATTTATTCAGTACAGTTATTTCGTTATCAGATTCCGCTCTTTTATTATCATTTCAGTAGGTTATTTTTAGTAGAATATGCTCTATTAGGGTTTGTTTGGGTTCACTTGGGACTCTAAGTACCTTGTGGCGTCCAGGGTACTGACTCAGGTCATGACAAATTTGGTATCAGAGCCTAAGGTTTAGAGTATCCTAGGATGTCTAAAAGCTGCATCAAGTAGAGTCCCTTTCCTGGGTGTGAAATGCACCATAGTTATGAGGGGGAGGCTACGAGGCATTTCTAGAAAAATTCCCTTTATTCATGATTCTTATCATGCGTAGAGTCTGATCTCTAAAAATTTATCCTCCTAACTCGTGCTTGACCTTTTTCAATTAAATATGCCTCCATAAAGAAGAAATGGAAGGAGGACCAAAAATGCTAATCGGCCAGCCCCCCAGCTCCCGCAATCCCTCAGGACGACCATGTGTCCCACGCAAAAATTTGATCTGCTATTTCAGATTCTAGCCCAGGCAATGACCAACCAAGTCAACTAGTAGGTTATGGTACTAGTTAACACTAATGGGTCTGCAACTGCTGCTAGAGTTGGGGATTTTACTCGGATGAATTCTCCAACATTCCACGAGTCTAAAGTAGAAGAGGACCCGCAGGAATTCGTTAATGAGATACAGAAAATCACCCAAATCATTGGTGTTACCTCTACAGATAGTGTTGATATGTCTGCCTACCAGTTGAAAGGGGTAGCTCAGAATTGGTACAAGAAATGGAAGGAGGAAAGGCAGAACGGTGCGGGTCAGGTGGAAAGGAATGAATTTTTTACAACATTCCTGGATAGGTTCTTTCCCCAGGAATTGAGGGAAGCTAAGGATGCTGAATTTATGAACTTGAGGTAGAACAACATGACAATGCAGAAATAAGCACTGAAGTTCACTTAGCTGTCGAGATATGCTCCAAAAATGGTTGCTGAGCCAAGGGCTCGCATGCTTAAGTTTGTTAATGGAGTCTCAGACTTGGTGGTCAAGGAATGCAGGACTTCCGTGCTTATCACAGATATAGACCTCTCCAGTCTCATCATTCATGCACAGCAGATAGAGGCAGAAAAGCTGAAGGAGATAGAGAAGAGAGTAAATGGGCCAGAACTGGTCAGTTTGAGTACTCCCAGCAGAGTTCAAGCAGTGTTAATTGCCCCCAGTAGCATAAGAGACCTACAACACCTTCCTCAGCCAGTGCTTCGTCTTCTAGGCCCCATAAAGATAAGAGGGGTGTGACATCGGGCTCCCAGTCCCAGAGCCATGTCTCCAGCAGTCGTACTTTTCCAGCATGTCCTAAGTGTGGCAATAACCATCTAGGGGAGTACCATTTGGGTAGGGATGATATTTTTGGGTATGGCCAGCTGGGTGAAAGATTGAGGGATTGCTCGTGAGCAAGACGGGGAAAGGCCCAATCCACCACGTCAGTAGCTCTGCCAGGATTTCCAGCCCATTAGGGAACCACCTCCGATGTAACAACCCTGGCCTAACACTGTGAAGTATTGTCTGCTCTTGGGCCAAAGCCCATCACGGATTTGTCCCTTCGGGTTTTCAGCCCAAAAGACGCCTCACAGTATTAGGTCCAGTTCCTTTACTAAATAGCCCAGGACTCTCCCTCTATTTTCCGATGTGGGATTTGCCTAGGTGAGCTAGGTTTCTCTACTAGCACTGTCCCTGCACTCACCCCCCGTAGGGACTCAGCGTCCTCACTGAGGTTTTCCTGACCACCGTACTAGTTGAGAGTCGACTTTGATACCAAGTTTGTCATGACCTAAACGTACACCCGAATTGTAGACACGGGACAAGGGACCTCGAGAGACTCCAAGTCGACCCATGGAACATGCATACATCTAATCTCATTTAATAAAGAAGAATACTTAGCATAAAACATAGCAGATACATAATCATAGTGTAACAACCGAAAGTACTGAGCATATACATAAGCTGAGTTCTACATCCTGTCTGAAAGCCTTACTACATAAGAAGGGTTGATGGGACAACATCCCCAACTAACCCAACCAATACTGAAACATAAGATAACGTGAAAGTCTGTCAATGGCCCTCGGAATATGAGGGCTCGCCAATAATCTAAGAGCGTAAGCTTAGATGGACTAAGGATGAGGATGAGCTTGAGATCCGAACCCTGTATCATGAAACCATACAGTATAGAAAGTATGCAGTCAGTAAGTGGAATGTACCGAGTATGTAGGGTAAGTAAATATACATTTAAAAGTAAAATAAACTCATAAATAAACATAGGATAAGTACATCATGCTTGTATCATAAACTTCGTAACAAAGCATAAGGCTCAAGACTTTCAAATCATTCATAAATCATTCATAAATCATAATCGTAAATAAACTTTATCAAAACATAACTTGAGCCAATAACATAAACATAATAATGCATAAAACATGCAGAACAATGGGAGGATTCATCATAACCAACACCATCATGGTAGAGCCTTTAATGATGCCCCAACTATCTCACTCAAGTGGGCAGAGCCGACCCCGACTTACCAGGCGAGGGTCGTGCATTAGACGTGATATCACATTTTAGGGGATCAGTATCAATACAATATATAACATAAGAACTCACAGTGGCACGTGGTTATGAGACACCGACGTAGTCCTTTGAACGTCGGGCTGCTCGGTGATAGACATGGCTCCCAAAAACATGCATACAGGCTTATACGTAAATCAATAACATCATGCATTAAAATTAATTGGCCAAAATATAACATTTATCATCATTGATCCCCTTTAAAACATGCTTAGCCAAGAATCAAAGGCCCTTTTCATCGGCCAACATCATAAATCGATGAATCATGTAATTCGTTCATAAATCGTAAATCATTCTTCAACATGTGGGAATTGCCCAATACTTTGACACACTCAATTCTTTCAAAAATATGCTCATAAACATGGGTAACTTGAAAGCATGTTTTTCCATCATCAATAACCTCAAAATATTGAATATTCATCATAAATCATAACTTTCATGAACCTTCATCAATGGAAATTTTAGATTTAAAAAGCTTGAAACATGATTTGAAAGAAAATAATATAAAACCTGTCCATCATTCATAATTCAACAATTAAAACTCAATTCAATCAAACCCATAAAGAGAAATCACATTTTCATGCATTTGGGTAAAACCCATAGAACTTGAATAGGAGAATTCATGATTTAATCGAAATTTGGGCATGAGTGTAAAAGGATTTGCCCATTCTAAACCCTACATACCTGAAAATAGATTGATTTCAATGTTCCTTGAATACCCACAAAGAAATAGATGAAATTTTGGAGAAGAAGACCTTGAATCTCCCTAAAACCCCTCTAAAAGCTCTTGCATGGAAATGAGTATGCATTAGGGACTTAACCCATCTTATCACACTCAGAAAAATACGCAAAACGACGTAGTTTAGGGTCTCAAAGCATGGAAAAGTCGAAATTGCCCTTAATGAAATTTTCCCTAAAAACTGCTCCGGACGGACCAACGACCGATCCAACAGGTAGTTGCACGATACCACGACTCGTGGTATCGATTCGTTGGGTCCACTACCTCATGAAAAACCTCAGGTTCTTCCCACGACTCATCAGGATGAGTCATTGCTTCAATCAACGGGTCGTTGGATCGACCGTCGTCAACTCCTTGACCAATATGAACTTCCCTTACCATGAGCGTCACCACGACTCGTGGTGGATTTCAATGAGTCGTGGTCGCAATCTGTTGTATGCACTGGAATTCTCAACCGACAAGTAACGACTAGAAACAATGGTCTGTCACATCTCAACACGAATCGTGGGATGCCCCGTGGGTTTCCCACTGATGTCTCCCAAATTACACCTCACAATTGAGATATAAGAAGTCGATTGTCCAATATAGAACCCAACGAAGGTTGAGGTCGGTCCCATAGGGAATATGATAAGAACTTAAGATAATACGAATAACTATTACTATTTATTTACTAATTTCCAAACGGGGAAAAATATAGAATAATAAACAAAAGTAAAACTAATGAATGCTTGTATCAAATTGGGTTTATATTCAATTTACAACTAGACTAGGATTGTGCTCCCCAAGATTTCATAACCACAAAGTTTATACACTAATGATCTATTCCGGTGTTTAACATGCAATATTGGTAAGTTAGGTTCATCTAAATGGTTGGTCCCCTATCTAGATGCTTTTCCCCACGCAACTTGGTCTGTATACGAGTGTTCTTTAGTTAACCCATACCCTTAATATCGGATTAGCTATCCCTCAGACAAGTTCAAGCTATTAGATGAGAGTTGGTAGCCTCAAATCTCCATGGTTAATCTCTTTTTCCCATTCTTTACCTTCTTGATCCGATAAGTAAGAATAAGGCAAGTCCTAACATTTGCAACCATCAAGAATCAATCAAAACGAAGGGAAAAACAATACATGCATAAAACTTCGTTCAAGAATCACTAGATATTTTTACATATGTGTGATAATTCATCTTGGTTCCCACAAACCTAGTTTATAGGTTTAGCTACTCATGTTTGTATTATATAGAAGAAGTCATAATTGCAATTTAAAAAGTATTGTAGAATAAAAACCAAGTAGATTGAATAAAATTCAAAATAGCTTTCGTTTCTTGAGTGGAGAAAATTGTATGAAAATTCTCTCAAGAATATCGTTCAATATTCTCTCTCAAAATCGTCTTAAATCCTTCCAGATATCGTCTTGAAAAATCTCTCCTAAAATAAACCAAAAAATGGGTATTTATAATACAAAGAAATTCTTTTCCTAAATAAATCTGGAAACCAGGTCGGTAGTGGCAACGGGCTATGTGACAGATCGTTAGTCCTTCAGACGAGTCTTTCCTTTCTTTAAAATAGTCGTCCTCAACAACATACCCAGGCTTTGAAATGGGTCACCTAACGACTCTTCATGCCTTAGCACGAGTCGTTAGGTCCCTCGTGGTTTACTTCCTCAGCAATTCCAGTGCACTTCACGGACGGTTCTAGTAGCTTGCCAATGAGTCGTTCCTTCAGGTGACGACTCGTGATGTTGATCGTCAACTCCACCGAACCCTTGGTTGAATTTTCCTCTTCAAAGCCTAACGGTTGACCTCATGACTCGTTACCAAGTGTAACGAGTCGTTCCTCCAACTCGTTAAGTGCACTGTGTCACTTCTTCAAAACTTCATCTTTTTTCCAACGCCTCAAGTGACGGGTCGTGCCTCCTGCGAACGACTCGTTGAGTGCCTGGCAGTCACCTTTCAGGTTTTTTTAACATTAATTCGACCAAATTCACTTCCAGACCTATTTTCCTGCACATTAAGCACAAAATACCTTATACCCATATAAACGTACCTGGAATGTGCAT
>JACEIK010000677.1:120843-134285 GCA_018107945.1 Datura stramonium
GGTTACTTTTTATTCAACAAAAACTTCTTGATGTCACACATTATTTTTCTTTTCTTTTCTTGCTTTTTGACAACAACAAATTTTTTTATTTTTTTCCTTTACATCATGCATACTGCACCCGCTCTTTTTCTTCTTTTTCATTACCCAACTTTTACTTCCACCCAACTCTTCTTACTCACCCCCATCATAGCCACCCTCAACTTAGGTGATTTGCCTGAGTTGAAGTTCATAATGTCCAAGGAGGGACCAGGGTCAAAATAGGTTCATTCATAATAAAATCAGGCAGGTGAATTGTTGTAAATGAAAAGAAATGTCAATTTAAGCTCAAACATTTGGATCAAGGGATTTTTATTCACTTTGGTAGGTCTTTTAGGCTAAAGTGGACTCATAAATAAAAAACGGCCTATGATCCTTTCCTAATTCCTTATTCTCTATCTTGTTACGACTCACCAGGCAAGTTCTAGATTGACACACACAACCAAATTCAGCTATCAAACCTCACTTCACACATAGCACAGGTCAACATAATCAATTCTACTAATCGCTAGTTCAGGTACAGCCATACAATGGTAAACAAGTTCACAGTTCCAATTCCATGTAAAGATTCACAAAGGTCATAATTTTCAACTCTCACATACACATATACAAAATTTTCGGAGGGGTATCAAAGATCAAAATATCAAAAAAATTCAGCTCTTGACTGCTTTCAATTTTCCTAACTTTCTTCTGACTGACACACAAAAAAACAAAAACACAAAATAAAATCCTAAACATGCTGGTTCTACTAGATATGGAACACCCGATAGAAAAGATATCCGGCAAGAAAAATCCTGGGGTTATGTTCAGCAAAACAGAATATGGCTAGTATTCCTCCCCACCCCCATCAAGAAAGCATGCGTCGTCCTCGACACATATATATACAAGACAAAAACTAAGGAAATAGGAAACATACCTGTGCGACCTAGGTGTCAGCTACCTGGTCGGTGGAGGGTGTAGATACGCCTCCAACATCAATTCCAATATTTCCGGCTTGACCCAGCGCATTTTCATATCCAACTGAGCTCGTTCCTTCACCACGAGCTCTTGCTGTCTCAGTATCGTCTCTCAGTTGAGCCTCTTATCTTAATCCATGAAGCGCTCTCTCCATCTCACTGCGCTCCCATTTTTGCTGACGGAGCAAAGATGTATCAACATCATCACTTGCCTCCTCACGAGGCCTCTTCCCCTTGGCATGTGCCACCGGCTCCTCCATGATGAAATCAAAAATCAGTGGTAGCTCCTCCTCAAACTCATCATCAATCATGAGAAGTACCGATGGAGGTACCGCAGTTGTCTGTCGTGCGGCCAAGTCCCGCACATCGGATCATAGTGCTCCAAGCTCTACGTACCATCGAGATAACTATGGTGCCTGTAACTATGCAAGGCGCTCTTCCATCCTTCGCTCAAAAGCGTCTAGTCGCCCATGCACCGAACTGGACAATGTCTCCAACTTCCTTGACACCCATGGCTTGACCTGCTCCATCAAGACTTTGACCTGTAGAGCCGTGTGTGCTTGCTGCTTCTTTGCTTTAGCCAGCCACCTAGCCATATCAACCAAAAACTCCTGTGAGACTATGACTAGGCCGGCTGTGCTAGATCGTGGAGGTGCCACTGATGGTCTGGATGCAACTGCTGATGTAGATGATGATTCAAGAACATCGACAGGTGTGGAGGCATCCGCTGCATCTGTAGCCTCAGCCTGGCTACCTATCTCTCTGCCCTCAGTAGGCTCGACCGCTAACTCGGCAAACTATGTTGCATCGGTTTGCATCCCACTGCCAAATGCCTCTGCTATTATGGTTGCTCCAGCGGATGCATATGCCTGAGTCCTCGCCCTCGATACTGGGTTTGTATCATCTCTAATCAGCCCGATATCGGTAATATTCTGAACCACCACTCTCTGATCAACTGATGTAAATTTTGGCACTCGATACTCCTGACAAAGTCTATCAATCAAGCATGGGAAGGGAATCATCGTTCCATCATTTACAGCCCGCTCCCGATCTCCTCAACGTTGAACCATGGAGAAATTGATTGCGTACCCCTCCATTATGCTGGCTACCAGTGTTGCTCTATCGGGTGAGAGTATATTGTCATTACTTGTTGGTACTAGCCTGTGCCTCACTAGTGACCACAAAAATTTAGCTTGAAAGTTCAAAGTGGCCTTCTTTATTTGTGACTCAGTACCATGCCTCCATTCAACTAACAACCCTTTTGTGGAAATGATGCGGAAAAGCCAAGTGTACTGTTGTATCCGCTCTATGCTATTCAACTTCTTTGTTTTGACTTTTCGCAACTCGGATACCCTGTGATCAAACTCTGCCGTGTTCATCGGGGCGCGGTAATCAGGCTCGTACAACATCCTGGAAATCATTTCCTCAGAAATATCAACTGAGTCTCACCACCACACTTGATTCAAGGCAGGCCACTTCTTCCAATCCTAGCCTCCTAGTGCCAACCGCTGCAATGTGGCTGCATATGCTGCGTAAAACTCACAAACCAGACATGGGCTATAGCTGCCTGAAGGCTCAGTCAACCACTCGAACCTGTATTTTTCAAATACTGCCTGTAGCTCTAGCAGGTCTTTCAAACCGGTGGTGATCAGCCTTGGCTCCTCATAAGTGCTCCGCTTCGGATTGCCTTTGTCATTGGGAGCAATATCCCGATTATATATAGCCCGCATGCCATGGACACACCATCTCCTCACAGTTTGCGGTTGCTCATTCGATGTGCCCAATGTCTCAGTCAGCTCATTGTTTGAGTCCCCTCGCAGGGCATGCGACTCATCAACTCTTTATGTATTGTGCCCAGCTGCGGGAGCCTCGGGAACAAGTGCAGCAGCAGCTCTAGCGCTTTCATTAGTGCGGCTGGGCAGATCTCTTGCTAGTGGAGTGGGAGTTTCGACCAGGGCTGTCGGATTTGAAACTTGTTGAGCCCTAGCACTGGTCGTCCTCCGCACCAGCTACACCTCTGATACCTCATATTCTTTTTCAGAGCCACTCGACTCTTCAGAGGAGGTTGGATCATCTTGCAGCCTTCGGTATGATGGTTGACTGCGTTCAGGTACCTGCTTTTTGATTGGAACCTTCTTTGGTGTGCCTCGTGGAGCCATTGTACCTGTGGAAACCATGTTAGTACACAAGAGAATATGAAACAAAAAATATTTTTAACTGGTGCCAGTGGTCCTGACGGGTGACTAAACGAGTCGTTGCCTCTGGCAATGATTCGTGAAGTCACTCGTTACCCCAGGCTGGACATTTTTTCAAATAGGTCTGGTGTACTTGATGATTCGTCCTAACGAGTCGTTCCCGAGGCAACGAGTCGTTAGGTCATTCGTCAAGTACACTGCCTCAGCAATCTAATTTACCCACTCAACATGAGGTACATGATGAGTCGTTTGGTGACCCAACGACTCGTGATATGGCTCGTGCTCAAGAGTTCCTGTTCATCTTCTTCTTCTTTTCAGTTTTCAATTCCACAAACACACAACTTCAATTAATCATCAACCCAGGTGACTACATGATCGAAAATCAATGTTTCATACTTCCTAGGGTTTATCTACATCNGTAAGAGCACAATATAAATCGAAAAATCATTCAAGCTCACTCATTCATAGGTCTTTTTAATATTTCTTCTTGATGGAATGCAACCAATATTCCAAGTTTTTGTGTGGGGAAGATTACTTACAATGCAATATAGTAGAGATGGAGTGCAATAGTAGTTGATTGTGCTTCCATGAGTAAGTGTGCAGTGATGATGTTGCTTTCAATGGTGTTTTTGATGGGTAAGGGGAATAAAAGAAGAGGGAAATTTGAAGTTTTTAATGTGGAGTATGAAATTGGGTTCTTTAATTTTAATTATTAACTTTTCCCAATTTATAGTCGTGGGTCGGGTTAGGTCAACTTACTTGGGGACCTAACGACTCACGTAATGACTCGTGGTGTTACCCAACGAGTCATTCCATGAGTCGTGGTCCTTAGCTTGTTGTAGTTTCAGGACGGGTCACTTGAAAACTCGTTTGGTTTCCCAATGATTCATTGAGTGAACCGTCATCACCCTTTTTCTTTAAGTTTTAACTTTGATCCAGTGTACTTGACGGGGGACTAAACGATTCGTTCCTTGAAGAAATGACTCGTGAAGTCACCCGTTGCTCCCCTATTTTCTGCAGTTCTCTTCACGACTGGCTAAATGAGTCGTCAAGTCGGACGATGACTCGTTCTGTGATTTTTCTGCACCGGAACTGAAGTTCCAATTTTTGGTTCCAACTTCAGATTTTCCATCTTATTCACCTACACCCATCAACAAACATTAACACTAACTTTTTATTACATTTACAACTTGGGTTGCCTCCCAAGAGGCTCTTGATTTAATGTCGCGGCACGACATGAGTGTTTTGGCTACTCGGGCTTCACCAAAATACCTCCATGGGTTGCCTCCCATGCAATGCCTGATTTAATATCGCGGCATGACGCAAGTCACTTTACTACTCAGAATTCATCAAGTGACTCTTCCCTATCCTCCAATACAGAAATTATGCTGAATTCCTTGGGTTGTTTCATGGTTCAACTAATGTTGAAGGTAACCTCTTCTTTGTTCAACCGAAATTTCAGCTGCCCTGCTTCCACATCAACTAGGGCCCTACATATTGCAAGGAATGGTCGCCCCAAAATAATGGGGACCTCTGAATAGACTTCGCAGTCCAGAATCATGAAGTCTACTTTGACTAGCACATCAAACAAAATCCCTACCGGCTTTTTAACTATTCGATCAGCCATCAGTAGCCGCATCCAATTCGGTGTAGGGGTTCCCAAGCCTAACTTTTTAAATACTGCTAGAGGAATCAGATTTATGCTAGCTCCCAAGTCACAAAGTGCCCTTGCATACTTAACCTCCCCAATGGTGCAAGGTATAGTAAATGCACCTGGGTCTTCCTTCTTCTGTGCTAGGACCCGTGTAGTGATGGCACCAAAGTGGTGCAGATTATCAGTAGGTTTCAAACTTATGGTTCTCTTTCTGGTGACTAGGTCCTTCATAAATTTAGCATATCTGAGCATTTTCTCAAGTGCCTCCACCAATGGGATATTCACCGATAACTGCTTGAGCATAGAGATAAACTTCTAATATTTTCCATCTTCAGCTTTCTTCTTCAAGCGCTGGGGGTAAGGAGGAGGAGGTCTAGGAATTGTTGTGAGTTTTTGTTGTGCCTCCTTCTCCTTCCCATGGGCATCTCCTTGCTCCGTTTCACTATCCGAAGTAGTTTGCACATCTGAGTTCCTAACCAAAGTTGGGTTGTCAACATCCGCTACATCATCAACATTTATCAACAGGGGCCTTTCTGGCTCTTCAACTACAGTTGGACTTGGTGGATCAACTGTGGCCTTCTCACTCCTAGTACTGACCGCAATGCAGTGACCGTCATTTTTTGGATTTTGAACAATATTGCTGGGAAGTGTGTCTTTATGCCTTTGATTTACTGCAACATACATCTGACTCATCTACTGCTCAATTTGCCTGATTGCCACAGCATGTGACTCCACCTTTTGATTCAAACCTGAAATATCAGCACGAAGCTCCTTAAAGTGGTTGTCTGTTGCCTCCATCTGCTTGAGCACTTTGGAAAGCATATCTTTGACCCTTGAGCCACTTGAATCTGGCTCTCGGTTTTGTGGAGGAACATACAGACCACCACTATCATTTTTGAACTCCTCTCGCTTCTTCCAGTCCCTGTTGTCCCGGTATTGGCCCCGGTTGAAATTATTATCCTTGTAGAAGTTCTGACCTTGGTTCCCTTGACTTTGACGCCAAGAGTCTTGGTTAGACCCTTGGGTGTTGGTTCGGAAACCCATCCTCTAATCATTCAAATAACTGACCTCTTCTTCAGACTCAGACTCGTAACCATATTTCTCGGGACCTTGCCCGGAGAACCTACAATGTTCACCTTTTCTGCTCCCATTCCAATTAAGTGCTTGGAAAGCAACCCCATGGTGGTATTTAGCTCTGCAATGTCCTAGTCACGCTCATCATCTTTTCTCCGATGTTCAGCAGACATACCAACCATATAAGAACCAGCCGGAACCTCCGACTCTCTAGTGTGCCAAGCTCGATTGGTTTTAGTGATCTTGTCCAGCAACTCCGCAGCCTCTGCATAAGTATGACTCATAAAGGATCCTCCTAAGACGGCTGTGTTGGCATTCAGGGACCGATAAAAGATTTCCAATAGTGTATCATCCGGAATCCTATGGTTTGGCACATTCTTGAGCTTTTTGTTGAACCACAACCAAGTCTCATGGAGTGCCTCAGGATTTAACTACCTGAAGTTATATATTTTATCCTTTATCTGCAACGCCTTGGATGGTGGGAAGAACCTTTCAAGAAAATCTCTCTTGAGCTCTCCCCATGTAGTGATGGAGTCGTTCGGCAGCTCAGACAACCTCGTCGCCTCACTCCCAAGAGAGAATGGAAATAATCTCAATCTGATCACGTCCTGGCTGACCCCTGGCTTCTTGTATGCCTTGCATATACCCATAAAATTTTTCAAGTGAGCGTGGGCATCATCGGAAGCATGACCTGCAAATATTCCCTTCATATTAAATAGTTGAATCATTGCACTTGTGATATCAAACTTTGCCCCAAAAGGCAAAGGAGGGGGGAATATCACTCCAGTGGCACCAACTTTATCTATGTCTGCATTTTCTTCCTCATCAAAGTATCGGTGTCACTAGTGTTCTGGCACTCTGGGTGGTCTAGCTCGTTCAGCTTCTGCAGCTAGACACTACTCTTCATCAACTCTGGCTAACTCACGATCTCTAGCCCGAGCTTGCTCTTCAGCCAACATTCTTGTTGTGGCTTGTTCCGTGGTTTCTTGCTCTTGTAGGTTGGCCATTCTCCTCAGGTTCCTTAACGTTAGCTCAAGTTCGTGATCAATTGGTATCAAAGGATTTCCTTGACTTCTAGTGTCGGGAAATACACCTCATAATTGAGATATAAGCGGTCGATTGGTTTTAGTGCCTGGGGAATACGGCTAAGGCTTTTGTTAATTGTGTTAACTCTACTATTGGTTCTTATTTATTTGTTTTATTTTTATTTTGTTGTTTTGGTTTCTTAACAGGTCTTAGGTTTGTGCATCCCCGACAACGGTGCCAAAATTTGATTGTCTCCCAAATTACACATTACAATTGAGATATAAGTGGTCGATTGTCAAATATAGAACCCAACGAAGGTTGAGGTCGATCCCATAGGGAATATGGTAAGAACTTAAGTTAATGCGAATAACTATTACTATTTATTTACTTATTTCCAAACGGGGAAAAATATAGAATAATAAACAAAGTAAAACTAATGAATGCTTGTATCAAATTGGGTTTATATTCAATTTACGACTAGACTAGGATTGTGTTCCCCAAGATTTCATAACCACAAGGTTTATACACTAGTGATCTATTCCGGTGTTTAACATGCAATATTGGTAAGTTAGGTTCACCTAAATGGTTGGTCCCCTATCTAGAAGATTTTCACCACGCAACTTGGTTTGTATACGGTTGTTCTTTAATTAACCCTTACCCTTAATATCAGATTAGCTATCCCTCGGACAAGTTCAAGCTATTAGATGAGGGTTGGTAGCCTCAAATTTCCGTTGTTAATCCCTTTTTCCCATTCTTTACCTCCTTGATCCGGTAAGTAAGAATAAGGCAAGTCCTAACGTTTGCAACCGTCAAGAATCAATCAAAACGAAGGAAAAAATAATACATGCATAAAACTCCATTCAAGAATCACTAGGTATTTTTACCTATGTGTGTTAATTCATCTTGGTTCCCACAAACCTAGTTTATTGGTTTAGCTACTCATGTTTGTGTTATTGCAATCACAAATATATAAGAAATCATAATTGCAACTTACAAAGTATTGTAGAATAAAAACCAAGTAGATTGAATAAAATTGCAAAATAGCTTTCGTGTCTTGAATCAAGAACAATTGTATGAAAATTCTCTCAAGAATATCGTTCAAGATTCTCTCTCAAAATCGGCTTAAATCATTCCAGAGATCATCTTGAAAAATCTCTCCTAAAATAAACCTAAAACTGGGTATTTATAATACAAAGAAATCCTTTTCCTAAATAAATCTGGAAACCAGGTCTGCAGTGGCAACGGGCTATGTGACGGATTGTTAGGCCTTCAAACAAGTCATTCCTTGCTTTAAAATAGTCGTCCTCAACAGCATAACCAGGCTTGGCAAGGTCACCTAAAGACTCTTCGTGCCTTAGCACGAGTCGTTAGGTCCCTCGTGGTCTACTTCCTCAGCAATTCTAGTGCACTTCACGCACGGTTCTAGTAGCTTGCTAACATGTCGTTCCTTCAGGTGAAGACTCGTGATGTCGATCGTAAACTCCACTGGACACTTGGTTGAATTTCCTCTTCAAAGCCTAACGGTTAACGAGTCGTTCCTCCAACTCGTTAAGTGCACTGTGTCACTTCTTCAAAACTTCATCTTTTTGCCAACGCCTCAAGTGACGGATCTGCCTCCTGCCAATGACTTGTTGAGTGCCAGGCAGTCACCTATCAGTTGTTTTTAACATTAATTCGACCAAATTAACTTCCAGACCTATTTTCCTGCACATTAAGCACAAAATACCTTATACCCATATAAACATACCTGGAATGTGCATAATTTTTTGGTTTTAAGCGTCGAAAGTGCCATAAAATCACGACACATCACCCATCAACCTAAGTTCATCCCTTCCTACGATTGGTAACAATGACTGGTTGTTCCTGACAACGAGCCATCACACCGTCCGTTGTCACCACTGCTTCCCTGAACCCCCATACCACGACTTCTTCCGACTACTCGTGGTATCCAACCACGAGTCGTTGACTCGCCCGTCCTGTGATATTTTTGCCAGTTTTCTGCACTTTTCAAATTCAACTCCCGGGTCTATTCTTAGGCCTTCCAAGGGTATTACAAGAGCCATAGGTTTGAAGTGTCCTAGGGTATCTGGAAGCCGTGTTAAGTAGAGTCTTTTTCATGGGTGTAAAACGCGCCACACTTATGACGAAGAGGCTACTAGACGTTTAAGAAATGTTCCCTTCTTTCATGTTCTACGTCGTGTGATGAAAAGCCTCTCCATCCTTCTAATTCGTGCGATTCGCGATTGCAGAATTATGGCTCCTAGAAGAATGAATGGAAGGAGGAAAGGAAATGATGAAGGCCACGGGGGTGGCAATGACCATGGGCATTAGCAAGCCCCACCTATTAAGGAGCCCAGGCACCAAAGCCAGCTGCCCACGCTGAGTTTCTGGAAGCTATTCAGATGTTGGTACAGGCCTTGACCGCTCAGGTCAACCAGCAGGTTGCATGCGCAGGTCCCATAGAATGGTAATGCAGCGGCAACTCGAATTAGAGTCTTCTTGAGGATGAACCCTCCTGAGTTCACGGGATCAAAGGTGGAAGAGGATCCACACGAGTTCATTGAAGGGATCTTGAAAGTCACTCAGGTTATGGGAGTTACCAATGGGGAGTGTGTGGACTTGGCCTCTTATTAGCTAAAAGAGGTCGCTCATATTTGGTACAAGCAGTGGAAGGACAGCAAGGCAGTGGGAGTGGGCCCTATCAGCTGGGATGAGTTCCACATGGCCTTTCTCGACAGGTTCTTCCCTCGGGAAATGAGGGAGTTGAAGGTAGTAGAGTTTGTGAACCTCAAGCAGGGAAAGATGATAGTGCTGGAGTATTCGCTTGAGTTCACTCATTTTTCAAAGTATGCCCCAGAGTTAGTGATGGATCAGAGGGTGCGAGTGAGCCGATTCGTTCATGGTGTGGCTGGTTACTTAAACAAGGATTGCAGGATTACTATGATTCACCAGGATATGGACTTTCCTCGCATAGTGTTGTATGCCCAGCAGATGGAGGTGGCTCATGCAAGGGAGAAGGAGGCAAAGAGGGCTCGGGGGATAGTCATGGGTTTTCGCATCAGAGGTCCGGCGGTGGCTACCATCCGCAGTTTTAGCAGACGTCACTAGCCCCAGCACCATCATCAGCTAGTGTTCCATCCAGACCCAGGAGTGATCAGAGGAGCAAGGCTTCAGGGTCGAGGGATCAGAGGGTTACTCAGTTAGAGTATACCTCTCCAGCCTACGGGAAGTGCAGCAAGAGTCATGCTGGGGAGTGCCTGCTCGGTTCATATGTTTGCTATGGGTGTGGTAGATCTAGGCACATGCACCAAGCGTGCCCATATGCTAGATAGGGTGATGATAGGGGTCGTGCACAGACCACCAGGTCAGCAACAGCTCCATCCCATTCCACTCCACAGGGAGCATCGACTAGTGGAGGTGGCAGATAGTGCCAAAACTGATTCTATGCCCTTGCCTCGCGCTAGGAGTAGGAGACTTTGCTAGACGTGGTCACTGGTATGTTGCGTGTATTTCATATTGATGTTCATGCCTTGCTAGATCCGGGAGCTACCTTGTCTTTGGTGACTCCTTACATTGCTAGTAGGGAGGTTAGTCCCGAGACCTTGTCAGAACCATTTTCAATTTCGACCCTTATTGGTGATTCGGTCATAGCTAGATGAGTATATAGAGAATGCCCGGTCACTATGTTGCATAAGGTTACCTCCGCAAACCTTGTAGAGTTATCCATGACTGACTTTGATGTTATTCTTGGCATTGATTGGTTGTTTGCATGTTATGCTTCGATTAATTATAGAACCCGTATGGTGGAATTTCATTTTCCGGGTGAGTCAGTGTTGGAGTGGAAGGGTAGTTCGGCGGTACCAATGGGTTGATTTATTTCCTATATTAAGGCCAGGAAGATGCTTTCTAAGGGCTGCATGTATCATCTAGTTAGGGTTAAGGATGTTGAGTCTGATACCCTGACTATTCAATCAGTTCCGGTGGTGTGTGAGTATCCGGATGTTTTCCCGATGAATTGCCTGGTGTTCCTCCTGAGAGGGAAATCGACTTCGGCATTGATCTCTTATCCGATACGCAACCTATCTCTATTCCTCCCTACAGGATGACTCCAGTCGAGCTAAAGGAATTGAAGGATTAGTTAAAGGATCTGTTGGATAAGGACTTCATTAGACCGAGCCAGTCTCCATAGGGTGCACTAGTTCTATTTTTTTGAAAGAAGGATGGATCCTTCGGATGTGTATTGATTATCAACAGCTTAATAAGGTCACCATTAAGAACATGTACCCCTTACCCAGGATCGATGATTTGTTTGACCAGCTTCAGGGTGCCAAGTGCTTCTCCAAGATAGATCTCAGGTCCGGATATCACCAGCTCAGAGTTTGGGAGTGTGATATTCCAAAGACAGCCTTCAGAACCCGATATGGCCATTATGAATTCGTCGTTATGTCTTTTGGACTAACCAATACGCTTCAGCTTTTATGGATCTAATGAACACGGTATTGAAGGCATATCTGGACATGTTCGTGATCGTGTTCATTGACGATACATTGATATACTCCAGGAGCGAGGAGGAGCATGTTGTTCATCTGAGAGTAGTCCTATAGACCCTCAAAGATAGCCATCTATATGCCAAATTCAGCAAATGCGAGTTCTGGTAGAATTTAGTTGCATTTTTGGGGCATGTAGTGTCAAGCAAAGGTATAAAGGTAGATTCCCAGAAAATCAAGGCGGTAAAGAACTGGCCCAAACCGGTAAATCCTTCAGAGATTAGGAGCTTTCTGGGATTGGTAGGCTACTACCGAAGATTCGTTGAGGGTTTCTCATCCATTTCAGCCCCATTGACTAGGTTGACTCAGAAAAAGGTGAAGTTCCAATGGTCAGATGCTTGTGAGAAAAGCTTTCAAGAGTTGAAGACACGACTCACTTCAGCACCAGTGTTGACCTTACCAGAGGGTACTGATGCCTTTGTAGTATATTGTGATGCTTCGAGAGTTGGACCGGGATGTGTGTTGATGCAGCATGGGAAGGTAATAACATATTCCTCGAGACAACTGAAAGTTTATGAAAAGAATTACCTGACCCATGATCTTGAGTTGGCTACGGTGGTGTTTGTATTGAAGATATGGCGGCATTACTTGTATGGGGTCCACGTGGATGTATTTACGGATCACAAGAGCTTGCAATATGTGTTCACACAAAAAGACCTAAATCTTCGGCAAAGGAGGTGGTTGGAGTTGCTAAAGGACTACGACATGAGTGTCCTTTACCACCGGGGCAAGGCTAATGTGGTTGTGGATGCGCTTAGTAGGCTCTCTATGGAGAGTGTGTCCCATGTGGATGAGGGAAAGAAGGAGTTGTTGAGAGATGTCCATCGACTTGCAAGGTTGGGAGTTAGATTGATCGATTCGACCGATGGCGGCGTTGTTGTGCAGAATGGGGCAGAATCGTCCTTGGTGGTTGATGTTAAATCTAAGCAAGATGAGGACCCGATTTTGAGGAACCTAAAGGAAGCAGTGCGGAGTCAAAAGGTGGAGGTTTTCTCCCAAGGGGGAGATGGTGTGCTACGATATCAAGGTCATCTGTGTGTCCCAGATGTTGATGATTTGAGAGTTTGGACATTGCATGAGGCACATGGTACCCGATATTCTATCCATCTAGGATCCACGGAGATGTATCGAGACTTGCAAGAAATCTATTGGTGGGATGGTATGAAGAAAGATATTGCAGAATTCATAGCCAGATGTCCCAACCATCAGCAAGTGAAGGTCGAGCATCAAAGGCCGGGAGGCGCACTTCAGGATATCAGCATCCCCACTTGGAAGTGGGAAGAAATTAACGTGGATTTCATTATAGGTATACCTCGTACTCACCGGCAATATGACTCCATTTGGGTGGTGGTCGACATGTTAACCAAGGCTGCACACTTCTTACTAGTCAAAACCACGGACTCAGCAGATGATTATGCCAAGTTGTATAGTCGGGAGTTGGTTCGACTTCATGGAGTGCCCTTGTCTATTATTTCAGACCGAGGTACTCAGTTTACCTCCCAATTTTGGTGGTCATTCCAAAAGGGACTTGGGACTTAAGTTAAACTCAGTACAACCTTCCATCCACAATTAGACGGCCAGGCGGACGGAAAATCCAGACTATTGAGGACATGTTTTGGGCATGTGTCATGGATTTTAAAGGTAGTTGGGATGATCATTTGCCCTTAATCGAGTTTTCTTATAATAATAGCTATCACTCTAGTATCCAAATGGCACCGTTCGAGGCTCTTTACGGGCAAAGGTGTAGATCTCATATCGGATGGTTTGAGGTTGGTGAGGCAGCTATGATAGGGCCAGATTCAGTTCACGAGGCGATGGTGAAGGTTCAGTTGATAAGGGACCGATTGAAAACCGCTCAGAGTCATCAGAAATCATATGTCGATGTGAGGAGAAGAGATTTGGAGTTTGAGGTGGACGATTGGGTATTTCTAAAGGTATCTCCCATGAAGGGAGT
>JACEIK010000677.1:143546-156968 GCA_018107945.1 Datura stramonium
AGTTCTTCTTCAAAGCTTTAATGGAAAATCCTTATGCCAGTCCCTCCATGGAAAATGAAGCCCCTCTATCCACTTAGGGGGAACTTCCTTTTGTAGTCTCAGAAATTGCACCCGGTTCGTCCCAAGAAAAGTCCTCCCCTACCCCAGCTCTGCAATCTTCTGAAACTGCCACCAGGTTTATCTCAAGAAAAATCCTCACCCACACCAAGCCCTCAGACCTTAAAATTTTCAAAGACTGATTCACCCCTTGAAATTCCTTATGAAGAAGGATTGGATCAGGCAGTAGAAATAGCTAATACAGAGTCCTCTAACCCCAATCTGGAAGGAGTGACACCCATGGATGACACTTCTGGGGTAAAAGAAGATGAAGATGATGATAATGATGATGTCCCACTCAATGCCAAGTTATAAAGACTCAAAATAGTGAAATAAGTGTCTTCTAGGGAGTACATTGCTGTCAAGACCTCCTCTCCCAAAATACCTAGGACAAGGGAAGCTTTGAGGAGATAGATGAAACAGAAGGCGGAGGAGTTTAGAAAGAAGAAAAAGACTTCCAAGAAAGGTGAAGGACAAGGGAAAATCCTTGACTTCTATTGATGTGGAAGACAATAGTGATGAGGAAAACAACCCCACTGGACCTGGCCCCGTGTCTAAGGAACTTGTGCCAAAGAGAAAAAAGGGTCAAGTCTTCAAACGTGTTAGGATTCACTTCATCAGTCAAGCCTGATTCTGCCCCTAACAAAAATATTGAGTGCTTTCTTGCACTGGGTAAAGGAAGATACTTTGATTCTCAAAAAATACAGAAGGGGAGGGTTACTAAACCAGCAGTTGTCTCTAAACCAGGAATGGCGAGATTGATTAGGAAGACATAATATCAAGGCTGGAAATATCTATTCTTATGCCCTTTTCCCCAAGTTCATGCATTTGAAGAAGTGGATTTTTATACAAATATTGAAGTGGTGGGTGATGGAGAGGTGAAGTCGAAGGTGCATGGAGTGGGGATTTACATTGATTGAAGGGGATTTTGGGTGAAATCTTGAAGATACCCTATGATATTATACAGAGTATTACATTGCAAGGAATAGAGATGCATCTTTGACAGCCAAATTCACTTAGGGGAGGGTGACAATTGGATCTAGGAGAGTGTTCAAAGGAGAAATAGGCCCCGATCATAAGCTTCCCTTTGAGTTAGTGAACAGGTGTCTTCTTTCTTGTACTGAGCGTCATCATGAAGCCTCCCATCATGATCTTAGACTAATGGAGGCTATCGATGTCCAGCAGAGGTCAATCTTCCTTTACTAATGATCAAACATATGACTAGAGTTATCAACCTAGTGAGAGGATCCGTGGTTTGGCCTAGGGGTTCTTCTTGACCATGATTTTTAAGGCACACCGAGTCCCCTTATCTGAAGGAAAGGTTGGGTCCAAGATGAAGTTGTTGGATTAGAAAACATTGGAGGAGTGTAATCTTTTGCAGAATGTACCAAGTTCCAAAGGGAAAGGTCCGGTGACTCAAATGATTCTTGATATGCAGAATGCAAATGCTAGGGTGGCAGACTTGGAAAAGGAAAATGCCTAACTAAAGTTTGATTTAGTCATTGCCCATGCTGAAATCTCCAGCCTCAAAGATAGAATGCTTAATGAACAGAGTGTGCATAACAACAGAATTGATAAGCTTCTGTCTTTGATGAAGAAAAATTAAGTCCTCCTCTTCCTGAAGTGTAATAGCCAGTATCTAGTCCTCCTGTCTATTTGGTTGTGTTTGATATCTACTCTGGTTCTTCTATTTTTCTTTTTGTTTGGACTATTCTTATTTTGTTAATTTCTCCTACTTGTTGTACTTTGCTTAGGAATTGAATATTATGTGTTGGAATTCGTACACTACTGATTTATTTTGCTCTTTACTTGTGGTATGAATCCATGTGTGCATTAGATGGCTCATATCATCAATTGTTTTAACATTTTCTACTGTTTAAAGCATGTTTTGATAAGTATTTCCCCAGTGGCTATAGTTTAGTAATTTATTGCACATGCTTGATACTTGGTAGGTTCTTTGTCTAAAAACTTTTCAATGATGTCAAAAGAGGGATGAGGCAAATGTGTATACGTTGTTTGTCATCATCAAAAAGGGAGAATTTTTTGTTAGTTGTTTTGATGATTATTGTTAGTTGTTTTGATGACTGACTGTGATTAATAAAGTTTTTATAAGTTGACAAAGTGAACCAGGTCCAAGGAAAGCTGAAATGTACAGGTACACTAAGGTGAGCCAGATTTAACCTAGGGTAGCGGTACAGTATACTGAGGTGAAAGACATCAACTCCTACTCAAATAAGGAATGTCGCTGAGTGTGCACTTGTAGATAAATCATTGTGACTTGCAGTAGGATAAGAAAGCAAGTGACGAGAATTGGATTCCTTCTAGGACACATAAAGCAAGAAGAGGACAACAAGGAGTCCAAAAAGAAGAGGAATCACAACTGAAGAAGGATTACTCTTATGGATTGGGTATTTATATCCCATGATATTTTCAAAAGAAAATGACAATTGCAACAGAGAAAAACACTAAAACTTCCTAGGCAATTGCTAGTAAATTGAGAGAAGAGAAAAATATGAGGTTTGAGATTTTGTGTTTGTTTTGTATGAGTTTCTAACTCGGAATGTGAGTTGAGAAATGAGTAACTAGTTAGAGTTAATTAGTTATTATTGAGGTATTAGAGTTAGTCTCTTAGATTATAGAGTTGCAATCTAAAATTCGCTCATGAGAATTAATAAAATCCTATTCGATAGGTCATATTTTTTTTACTCCCTTGAGCAAGGAGGTTTTTCATGTAATTGTTGTGTGTTCTTTGAGTTTATTATTTATTACTTGCGATTTAACTGAACCTGGTTCAATACCCTTGAGTAATACTTGGAGATTTCATTATGCATTATTTTTGAGAAATTAAATGAGATTTACAAGGGGAGTAAAATATGCGTTGTACCTTTTTCCCTTAGCCCAGTTTTATCGGACTGGATTTTCCAGGTAAAGTTTTTAATGAGGCAGCAAATAATGCGTAATACAAGATATGTGTACTCTTTTTCCTTTACTAGAATTTTCTTTCCACAGAATTTTTTTTCTACTAAGATTATAACGAGACACATTATCTATGGACATCCAAGGAGGAGTTATGAATTGTGATTGTCCATTTAATATGGATACAATGAATTGTGACTTGTTACACCCCGTAAGTTTCTAATATTTAGACGGCCTATTCCTACGTTGGTTAAGAGCTTTAGAGTGCAATACGTACAAGAAAAAGGCCCGGAGAAAGGTCGAACGAGCACGGAGTCGGGACCGCGCGGGAGAAGGTCGGACCAACTGTTCAAAGGGGCAACGTGGCATGGACCCTCCCTGGCGCGTTGGGCTCCGTGGCACGGCCCAGAAATGACGTGTTGGGGTCCGTGCCACGGACCCCGTGTCCACCNCCCGTGTCCACCGCCCAAATTATATATATATATATTCAATGTCTTTCACTTGTTCACTTAAAAGTAAACCAGACCCGCGACAAGAAGTAATACACACGCGATTTTCAGGTGATTTTCCTCCGTTTACGCTGCGAAACGCCGCCCGAATTCAAATTAACTTCGGGTATCGAAGTATAAGGCTGCAGGGAGCATTACTACGGAGCAGAAAAGTTCCTTGTGTGTTCTTAAGAAATCTAATCCCCTCAGTGTTACCCAAAGTTTACAAATTAATTTCTCTCAGGATAGAATGAAAATTTATTCTATAAAAACATTACTTCAATTTACAGAATTTCGGTAAATTCAAATGACGAAGAAAATCACACGACTTAACTATATTTTTGTTTCGAAAACGAAATGCATAGATCAATTTTAAGGGGTGAAAGAATTCAGATTTTGTTTTTTTTTCTATGTCTAAAATCCAAGGCAAAGCCTCTAGTTTTATAGACAATGAAAGGGTGAGATGGAGAGGTTCAATTTAAAAAGTATCTGTTTGGTGTAATTCAAAAAATTGTTTTTCTCATTACCCATTCATATCTTAAAACCCCAACAATCTTAGAGGTCATTTGGTAGCTGGTTTAGATATGATTTATGCAGGTAATAAATTCTGCATAAATATAATATCATGTTTGGTAGCTGGTTAGAAGGTAAGTTATTCATGTATAAAATTAATACAGTGTTTGGTTTGCAATTTAGAAACCTGCATAACTAATACATGTATAAGTTATGAGAGAATTTATGTATTATTTTATGCAGAATAGAAGATGGAATAAGTATACATGAATAACTTATATATAAATAACTAACCTTGCATAACTAATTCATGCATAAAATAATATATAAATTTCCTCATAACTATCCATGCATAAAATAATAAATAAATTTCCTCATAACTAATTCATGCATAACTCTAACCAGTTACCAAACCACCCTTTAAGGCTATTGGTATTATTTCATTCCCTTTGTGAAATAGTCTGTAGCGGTGATAACAAAATGATAACCATGATTAAAAGAAAAAGACGGAGGTATGAAACATAACTTACTAATTGAATTTTCAATCATAAAAAATTTGAAGTTCATCCTTAATTGCTTGCAGTTTCAAAAGCTCAAAAAGGAACGGAGAAATGATATCTGTTGATGAAATGTCGTGCATCAACAAAAAATTTTTGCGGATGATGAATTTCGGCGTTAATCACTTTGAATCTAAAAAATTTAATTGTTTAAATAACTCATAAAACTCTCAAATCACCTGAATAAAATCAAAATTCTTATACTTTAACTACAACCGAGTTATACATTGAATTTTTAATTAATTGTAGTTTAACAACTTTTTAGAATATCTTGAATATTGAAGTAGTGACGTTGCTTGTATAAATTACACACTCGTACTTGACTAATTAAGTAAGTTTCAATAATTTTACTAAATTGATAGAAAAAGAAAAAAAAATGGGCTATATATGTTTCACTTGGATTTGTACAACGTTACTGTAATTCTTCATCCTAATTCAGTGCTATACATAATAGAAATATTTTTTGACACAAAAGAATAAGAATTACTCATGCACTATTAAATTACCTAACCTTTCAAGTGCTACTTTTTTAATCGTAGCTGGTGAAAGTTCTGACTATATAATAAGAAGTGCTATTATGTGTTAATATATTCATTTGGAAGAAAAAGATGATATTTATCATATGGTGAAATAAATATTACCCCAACATCATTCATACCCAACCTCGGAAGCAGTATTATATAAACAACTTCAATATCTTAGTTTTGTGGCCAGATGGATAGACAATAGATTATGGTCTTTGTGTCTAAGAAAAGATGAGGAGAAAAAGGGGGTTTAATGTCGGTGGAAAATCAGGGAAAAAGCAGGAAAATAGTACACGTTACACTTAGTAGTTGTTGTCCTAGTAACTGAGTAATATGTCCACACTGAAAAGGGATCTGTACAAACACATCTTTTTTTCTCTCTTCCCATCTCTCTATCCTCTCACTATATATATATGCTCTCCTTCACCTGACTCCATTTTCACTCTCTTGATCTCTCTCTATATCTCAAGAAATTACTCTGCTGCACCTTTTTGACCTCATCAATCTTCAAGAAAGCTGCTTTTGGTTTGTTATTGTCTATTTTCTTGATATATGTGTCTTTATCTTTCAACCCATCTGAAGATTGCTGTTTTTTTTTGTATGTGGGGGGTTTGTTCTTGGCGGTGCTTGTGGTTTTAATATTTTGGTTTTGTTCATTAGCTTGAAAAGTTATGATTTTTGACTTGGGAGTTGACTTGTATTATGAATTTTTCAGGGTCGTTTGAAATTGGTGTGTGTTGACTCAGTTGGAAAAGGGGAGCTTTTGGTTCTTGATTGGATTTGGGGAGAAAGTTTGTGGCTTTGGGATTTCATTATGTGGATATCAAGTGTTTTGATTGACTCAGGTTTGAATCAATGCTAAAGGTACTTTTTTTTTTTGTTGTGTTTATACTCTTTTTTTCATGATTCTGTTTTCGGGTCTTTGCTTGACTTGTGATGTAGCTGAAGTATGATGTGTCTGATTCTTGTTGTATGGGCTTTTACCCTTTTGATGTCTAGTGAAGTTGCTGTGTGTTTGGAATTTCTGTCTCCGTCTTTGAGCTGTGGATTGCTAAGTGAATAGACTGTTGTGTGCTTTGTTATTTGTTTGAACTGTGGATAGCAGATTCAATTGACTTCTGTATGACATTTTGGGGTGTACACATGAAATTGTATATGGCTGACAGTTGTGTTGCAAGTCTTCAAGCTTATCTTTCTGTGCAGTTGTAATGACAAAAACGTTTTTGCACCCAATTGCAGGTCTTCTAAGCTGCAGAACATGTGGTTGTTGTGATACAAACAAAAAGTTCCAGTTATATCTCTAAAGTAGGTTGGGGTAATAGGATGGGCTGTGAGTGTTCTAAACTCGCCTCATGTTGCTGGACTGGACAGAATGGTCCCGTTCATGAGGCTCAGAATCCTGGTATGTAAAGCTTTTCTTGGTATTTTTCTATCACCATCCAAGGGCAGTTGATTCAGAATTGTAAATTGTCGGTTTTCATTCATTTTTTTTCCCGGAAAATGAATTTGTCGGTTTTCATTCTTCTAATAGATGATGAAGGAAGAGATGAAGTTAGTGATTTGCCTACGTTCCGCGAGTTTACTGTTGAGCAGCTGAGAATAGCTACTTCTGGATTTGCGGTAGAGAATATTGTTTCAGAACATGGTGAAAAAGCTCCAAATGTTGTTTATAAAGGGAAGTTAGAGAACCAGAGGAGGGTTGCTGTCAAACGCTTTAATAGATCTGCATGGCCTGATTCCCGACAGTTCTTAGTAAGTTTTCATAAAGACCATTTATTCCATCAGGTATTTAAGTTTCTGTATTCATGTTATCAAAAATGATATAATTTTTTCCCTTTCAGCTAACTTTTGGTTGTATAATGGTTAATCGCAAAAGGAAAATAACAATTAATAGGAAAGGTGATAGAGAGTGTTGGAGATCTTAAGCTGTCCTATTGTTTAAAAGCATTATTCCAGTTGCGAGAATACTTACTGTTTCTTATATGAGACAACTGAGCCATAAATGGGAAACTGAAGTATGACGCTTTACACGTCTTATTTATTGTCCTTAGTGCATGCACCTTTCAATGTATTAATAGCTTGAAATTGCGTATCTTGTCTTTCTCCTGCTTACAACTGCTTTACATTGTTTAAGCAATAGACTTTAACTTCCTTTTCGTTATCCTCCATATCGTGAACTTCAGGAAGAAGCAAGATCGGTTGGTCAACTCCGCAACCATAGGTTAGCAAATCTTCTTGGTTGTTGTTGTGAGGGTGATGAAAGGTTGCTTGTGGCAGAATTTATGCCCAATGAGACACTCGCAAAGCATCTCTTTCACTGTAAGTTCATTTACATTTATATTTTATTTTCCATCCTAATCATGACCCTTGTACGGTTGCTTTACTTGTTTTCAAAAAGATCGGACTAGGCGTAGAAATCATGGGAATGTACAACATATCTAGGGTAATCCGACAAGTGGGTCTGAGGAGGGAAGTGTGTAAGCAGACCTTACCTCTATATTGGAACGTAGAATCATGCTATATTGGAACGTAGAATCATGGGAATATAATCTATTTTTAAATATCTCTTTTTCTTTTTGGGGACTGATTGTCTATCAGAAAGAAGTAAAATAAAAAAAAAAAAATAATAAACAAATTATACAAACAAAAATGTTCATAAATGAAGATGTACAATACAAGGGCTCTAAGAATAAGAATTGTACTAGAGATTATGTCCTTTTCTTGTTCAACCAACATACAGTTGCACCTAACAAGGCCAGTGACATTGCTGTTGCCACCCCTCCTTAGCAGAGCTATAGCAACTGGCTCCCCTTTTAGTTTCTCTGTGGTCTGAATATTAAGAATCTTTTAACTCCTTTATGACTTGTGCTTTTCCACTGTCAATCAATCAATAAAGTACTCTCTAATCTCTATCCCAAAGTGGTTGAGGTCAGCTATAGACGGAGGTGAACCCAGAGTTTGAAGACGGTGGGGCACCATTATCTTAATATAAATGTCAATTAAATTTTCAATGACGACTGATGGATTCCGCGTCTGACTTCATTGATAGCGTGAGCAGTGAACAAAATACTAGTATATAGGTCAAATACGGTATAATTAAACTTTAACACAAATGAAGCAATTGAGAGAGATAGCTTAGTGGTTAAGGCTGTGCAAAATATGTTAAAATGACGCAGTTCGATTCTCGGCTCAATCATTTGCGTTCTTTACCTTTTCCCTCAAGTGCAAAAAAGATGTTTGAAAACAAAAAGAATTGTTTAAAAGGATACTACATGGAACCGAACCCGGGTCTCAAGCAGGGAAGAACTCATGCGACCAGTGTGCCCCAACTAACATTCAGTTTATAGAGTGCACAATTTAATATATAGTAATTTCTCAAGGTATATACACATATATATGCATAATTTTTTTTGAAGTTAAGGAGTTCACGTGCAAGCCCAAGCTTCCATGTGGGTCCGCCTCTGGCTATATAAATCATCCTGACGATCCAGCTCTATTTGGGCTCATTATTCTTATGATGAATCATGATTCCTAAGATAAACTTAAAAATCCTGGAGGTCTGCTGATCATTAAAGAAAAACTAAAAGTTCTGTAAGTTTCACACTTGCCCCATGGAATACATGTTTCTAACCGGAATGAAGAGATCTTGGAAGAGACTCTTTTTAGTCTCCTAACAAATGTTGGACTTGTTGCAGCTATAATAACTACAACAAAACTTTAATTCCAACTACTCCCTCTGTCCCAATATGTGACACACTTTCCTTTTTAGTCAGTTCCAAAAAGAATGACACATTTCTATATTTAGTAATAATTTTAATACTACAATATTCATTTCACCTTTATTTAGATGATCTATAGCCACACAAACATCTATGACTTATTTTAGATCACAAATTTTAAAAGTCTTCTCATATTTCTTAAACTCTGTGCCCAGTCAAAGCACATCACATAATTTGGGATGGAGGGAGTAGTTGATTTCGCCTTTATGGATGTTTTTCTTTTTGTGTGTTCTTTTCTTAGTTATTTTGCGTTGATTCCATGAGGTTGTAGGCCTTTTTGAGACAGCTTCGCTTCATATTATTTTAGGACTTCTTCAACTGATAATAAAAATGATTTTAGGAATTATTTGCCCTCGTTTAATAACTTCAATCATTGTACTATCACAACTTTGCACCGGTGCATATGAAGGCTATAAGACATGACTAAATTAGACCTTCTCTCATTCTATTTTCTTTGTGCTATTTCCACTCTGTCTAATGTGATATTTCTATTTTCTCCAACCTTATATAGCACATTTGTCTTAATATTTGCACTTTCACAACATTCATGCTATGGGTATATTGTACTTTAGAAGCCTAACATTCATTCCCATACTTGAAGCTTAACATTTGTAACCATATGACTTGAAACCACCATTCTTTATACGTTATGTTTATTTTGTTAGGTGTCTTCCTATCACATAGCACTTCTATATACTCCTTCATTTCAGTCATCCTATTTTAATTTTGTGTGTTACATCTTTGCTACTTAGCCTAGATAGTTTAGTTGTCTACATTTAGGTGTCACAACCTCACCTAATTCACTTCGCATTCTTTCTGTTTATGGGGGTTCAACTTGCAGTGCACATATTCTTCTTACTTATTCATAAAACCCTTTATTCTAGAGTGACCTTTTTCATAAACTTTTTATTGACTCCTTCACTAGCTTCGTCAATTAACACAGTATTATCTACACATACCATGCACCATGAAACCTCATCTTGTATACTGCTGGTGAACTTATCCATAAGTGAGGTAAACAAGTTCAAACTCATGCCCATGGTGTAAGTCCATACTTTTGTGTTCTCTTTGATCTCTTTCTCAAATATCATGTACTGCTGTTGCCCTGGTGTTACTTGCAAGCTATATATAGCCCTAAGAAAATTGTTGGGAGGCAACTCTATGTTGGATGGCTCAACCATGATTGATTTTCTATAGTAGTTCTTTTGTGTGATCAAGAGTTGGATCACATTTTGAGAAGAGAGGATGCAGTAACTTGTGTAGAATCCAAGTGAAAAAGGGACAAGAAGGACTCATATGGCTGATCTGAACTAATTTGAAATTGAGGCATAGTTGATTGATCATAATACTATGTTAAATCTACAGCTCACCTCCTTTTCCCCCATCACTTGTGTAGACAATTTGAAGATCTGAAAAGTACACTTTATAATGAAATCCAAACTTCACCTAGAAAGTCGGGTAAATGGAAGATGAGATTGGATAAGATGGGAACATTTCATATCTTCTTACTGCTTTAACGAAGAAAAATGAAAATCACAACTTTCATGAAGATTTAACTGAACATATATTTCTTCATGATCAGTGAAGTTTAAATTGACTTATTATATTTACATATCCAGGGGAGACACAACCTATGAAATGGGCAATGCGGTTAAGGGTGGCTTTGTATCTTGCACAGGCTCTCGAGTATTGTACAAACAAAGGGAGGGCACTTTATCATGATCTTAATGCTTATAGAATATTGTTTGATGAAGTAAGTACCTAGTGCCATGTTCATTTATTTTGATGGTCATTAGTAAGTATCAAGTTTTACAGATGTAAGGATTTGAGTGCTTCTAATGATCTACTCGCTGTCTATTTCTCAGGAAGGCGACCCCCGTCTCTCTTGCTTTGGTTTGATGAAAAATAGCCGAGATGGAAAAAGTTACAGCACAAACTTGGCATTTACTCCTCCTGAATATTTGAGGACAGGTACCTCTGTTAGTAAAGAAGTTGCTGTGTGTGGACAAACAATATTTCATGTCCTGATTAGTCGCTTAACATTTTGCTTCTCAACGCTTTTAGCTGTTTAAGAAATTTCAATAATGTATTATATATGGTAAAGCGGTAACATGACTACTGCTGATAGATAGATGCAACATGGAGAAAAGTTTATGTGAAGACAGTAAACTCTTAGCAATTCAAAAGCTGCTCCCTCTCCCTGAATTTTCCTTGAATTTTATGCAGCTCGTTACAATTATACAAGTACAAAAGCTGTTCAAATTTGACAATTTTAGAAACTTGAATTGTTGCTTGAATCTGGATGATCAAAATACTAACTCCTCAGCTCCACCGCTGAGATGGCATTAAGTACGAGTGCACGATTTTTTATGGGTCTATCTACCTACTTATATCTATATCTATATATATTATGTATATATGTATNGTATATAAATATGTATGTAATATATGATGTATATGTATATTTCACTACACCATTCGTAGGGAAACACCGTTGTAATTACTTCACAGCACTAACTTGTTGCTGATTTCAGTATATCTACCTTTAACAATTAAAACCTTTACAATTTAAATAACATGATGCGTGTGTGTGTGTGTGTATAGAATGGTGGTACCCAGGCCAACTTGCGCATATTGGACTAATTTAAAGATGACTTTAAGCTATATATATCGTCGGAATATAGAATTTTTTACACCATCAGGACACCCAAAGAATATCTACAGGTATTATGCCTGCTTAAAATATGGGATTTGTATTTACCTACTAAAAAAGGTGATCTGATGGTGTAAGAATTCTTATACTGCCGGTGTATATAACTTATACTCTTTAAAGATAAATGTTACATTCCACCCGCATACATAGTGCTGAAACAGTCTACCAAGACTTGGCTTGAAGAGAACAATTAAACCAGTATCACCTCTGCTACAATTCGATCTTTATTCCAGGGATTAGTTACTTTGGTCTTCTTTGGAAACATCACTTAGCTCCTCTGCTGCATGTAGTAGTTATTATATTTAGCTCCAAAATACTAAAACTACAAAGGCAAACTTCGAGAAATAGCTTCTTTTGATTGAACTTTTTAAATAAATAAAAGGAGAGTATGATTCAGGCAATAAGCTAATATTGGCCGAACCTGATGCTTCTGATACTAGAGCAACGGAAGTGAAGCATGCTAAAATATTTTGAAAGACATAAGAAACTGAACATGTAGAAAGGCCAAAGTATTAGGTGATTTCTTCCCAACGGACAACATATTAGGCCAAACCATCTCAGGTTTGAACCCCAAGGAGACAAAAAGGTTAGGCGATTACCTTCCATCTGTCCAAGCTTTAGTGGGTAGAGTTACTCTTGTACCTGTTCTAATGGGAGGTAGCAGGTATCCGGTGGAATTAGTCGAGGTGCTCGCAAGTTGGTCTGGATACTATGTATCAAGAAAAAAAAAGGCCAAAGTAGATCTAAAGCAAATTCCAAAACTTGGGCTTGTTTGCCTTGATAAGAAAAGGGAAGGTCCTTGATGTTTAATAAAAAATATTCTTGGGATATAACTCTGTTTTGCTAATGATCTAAGGTTCCTTTTTTCCATGTAAACCTTGGTTGCTAATACTCAGTTTGATTCAGGTATAGAACTCCAGATACCTTACACTTGTGTCGAATTAATGTGTTACTTTATGCAGAATATAATATGGTGTAAGAATACATGTATCAAGCAATACTACATGACAAAACCTAATTTGACAGAAAATTCCTAAGGGACTTGTTTTAGTAAATAAAGAGAATATCCTTAGGCGGATTTGTTTTAGTAAATAAATATAACAAAATTATTCTTTTGGTATGAAAATATACAGCAATCACCTCTTCCTTAATTGCAAAGTTTGCTCTCAAATGCTCCTTATTCTCAACATTTGGGGGGCCTTAAATGGTGCATGCCCTAAACAATTCTACTATTTTTGCAAGGATGGCACAGGAAAAGTCTAAAAAATCGTCCTCAACATAGATGTTTATTTCTTCTTGGGCTTTGTGTAACATGGCAAATGTGAATGTTTTTTATACTGATGCCGTTATAGATGTCCTTATCGCTGTACACAACCTGTAAAGGTGCTTGTTTTTGGTTGTAGGTTACCCACTATAATTTCTTCTTGCTGGCTATTATAGAAGTTACTATTTATCGATCACACCCCTAGGGGTGCGACCCTTCCCCGGACCCCGTGTGAACATGAGATGCTTAGTGCACTGCGTGCTCATTACTATCTATCGATCAAAAAAATTTATATGGCAATATTTGTTTATAAATCATAATTAGAGAATTTTTCAAAAACTTTTACAAGGTTACCAAATTACCAATCCCCAAGGCTTTGGTTCAAAAGGCAAAGGTAGTATAACACCAAATTTGTGGTTGGTGCACGTCATAAATTCAAAATTTGATGTTGTACAAAAGCTTTATTCAGAAGATAAAGCTTAATTGTATTCAACTTTTGCATTTTTGGTGTAAAGGAAAGTACAAAGATGACACAGAGACACGAATATTCCTAGAGTCTCTTTAGATGCTAG
>JACEIK010000677.1:165792-188893 GCA_018107945.1 Datura stramonium
TTTTATATAACAAAATATAAAAAAATAACTTTTATATGATAAAAATAAAAGTGAATGACTATAAGTGAAATTTCCTCAAAATTTGATTTTCAAGTAGTTACTGATAATTTTCTAGGTTTGATTTGGTGAATATTTAAACTTTCTCCATTTATTTTTCATTTTCCTCGAAATGTGAACTTCCATTACTAGTATTTGTTTATTTTTTTTTATAACTTCCCATTACTAATCACCTTACACTTTCTTCAATGGGATGTGCTGGTGCGTTCGTGCACAGATCTTATAAATAATTTTAAAAGGAATTGTTTGGCATTTGGGAAGAGGAACAAATTACTTCACATGTTACATTGTAGATAGTATCTATTAAAAGAAAGTGTTGAATGCACCTAGATAATTAACTAACTTTTCATTGATCACCAAAGAGAAATAATTATAAAGTATAGCAGATTAATACAATCTGCTCAGTCTAAGAAACACTATCTCTGCAAAACTATTGTTAACCAAAATAAAACTATTAAAAATCCCTATACTGTACTCTATCTCAATAACTTTATTTCTGTTTGTGTGATTCAATGGTGCATTTCTAACCTAGACATGATACTTGGTGATGAGATTTGTAGCCAAGGAGTGATCCTCTTTCATAATTTCCTTGTGAAGGTATATTCTGTAAAGAGATGCTCCTCTGTCTCTGCTGATTGCTTGCACAAGCTATATGAGTCATCTACTTGCATGCCCCAATTCTTCAATCTATCAGTTGTGGGTAACCTCCACGAAGGTAAAGCCACATTATGAAAATGACCTTTGGTCTAACTAGGTTCTGAAATATTACCTCTTTACATGGTACTTTGGGTTGCCACGACCCGAATGATCGTGATTGGCACCCTCACTGATCCCTGGTAGGTGAACCATCCGAAACCAACTAATCTTCCTAAAAACCGCAACATTCAGAAAAGAAAAGATCATCTGTATGATTAAATGAAATAATTCATCAAATCATCTTAAAGGAATCAATAGAAAGAAAACAACTAACTTCTATGACCATTCCTAAACCGATTGTCATTGCACTTCACACGTCTAAACACAAGTCTAAGATTTATTAAATTAGAAAGAAATAAAACTGCAAATGTCCGGACGAGAGACATCTTCGGAGGAGGAGTAGAACAACACATCTTGTGTTGCTCAACTTTCAATAATCCGCTGCTTCTCTAAATGTGAGGTCGAGATGAACTTCCGGAATCAGATTCTGCACTCAGAAAAGAAGTGCAAGAGTAGAGTCAATACGAAACACAGTACTGGTAGGCATCATCGGCTGACCTTACATAATAACACACATACATATAGGCAACAATACGCAACTAGTCTAGAATATCATTCATACACAACCATACTTATTATTGTAGTTAAATTCTACTCAGGTGCTAACTGGCTTGCTCATTGGATTAGGCCATCGCTGCAGCGGTCACTTGACCGCTGCCATAGTCCCGCTGTGGCGAAACATGTCCCGCTGCAGCGCTACTGCTTGGCAGTAGCTCGACTTAGCTTCATATTCAATATTTCACTAACTCTTTGTAACCAATCCATCATTACAAACATCCACGTATGCAATAGTCATCAATAAAATGGTAGATATCACGTAACCACATAGGGTAAATAATAGGTCATTTCCAAAGATTTCACAACTCAATCGCTAAATCTTTTTCTAATATTCCATCCATCAAGTCATTGATAGCCTCCACAATTCAAACGATAAGCACATGATCACAAGTTTATTTCAGTTAAATGCACATACTCAGTCTAAAATCTCACCATTCTTACATTGCATCAATAACATAACAAACGGTGATGTGTCGGGAACATGCCTCCATCATATCACCATAAACACTTGGTCACTGAACATCGTTGTACACACATGCCAGAGGGTCTTATTTCTTCCTTTCCGGTCATGACCTGCAGAAAACTCTAGAAATTCATGTACTGTACCGAAGTGGTACTCGCTCCCACTCATATACTCGTCTGGATGCTCCCCTCAGAAACGAGCAACTCAGTCGGTCTTGCTTGCTCGGATGATCCCCTCGGGTACGAACCACTCAATTTAGGATATTCATATAATCCATATTCATTCTCGTAGTTCATATATTAACATTAGGCCGTTGTTATAACTTTTAGAAGGTCTCATTCTACCCCTATTAACTTACCCTTTAACGGGCCAATCATTCTCACAAGTACAAAAGAAATGCACAACATATACACTTTATTCACATTACATAGGTAACCACACCATATTAGAGTCACAAAATTAGGGAATTCAACAAGGAATATTAAAACACTTAAGATCCAAAGACACCATACATATTACAGTTCCACATCTATGTATACCATTATAAAAAGTCTAACTCCTTTGAACCATAACCTACCTCGATTTGGAGGATTTGAACGACAATCACTCAGTTAGAGTCTTGCCTTTCCTCAATGCCTCCAAATGCCCAAAGTCTAAAGACAAGAAAGTAACAGAATTTCAATAATCTACTATCAAAACAAGGGTTTCGGGAATGCAAACCTTCCCCATTCTACCCATTATCACAACCACCTCGCTTCCCATGGATCAATTCTTAACCTTTACTCCCTCAAACCCTTCTTAAGGCAATTTGAAGGTAAAATACTCCATTGCACCTAGTTCTAGGTTTCAATTTCCACATAAATCATGTTCTATAAGAACTACCCATTAGGGAGCGACCGTAACTCCCTTTTTGAACTTAGAATCAACACCCATAGCTTCCCCGTGATTTCAGCCCTAGTTTTACCAACCTAGGCTTTTCTTGCTAGCATATCACCATTGGAGGTCCCCCCCCCCCGATTCTACGGGGCTAGAGAATCAAAATAATGTGAAAATCAAAGAAAACTCTTGTCTTGGGAAGGGAAATCACTCAGCTCTTGGGAAGATCGCTTTTGGTTTCAGAATTCCGTACAATAGAAATAATAGGGTATAACCCTGAAATTTCACTTAAAATTCACTTTTTGATTCCCTTCGTCCGCTGTAGCAGACCCTCTATGGCGGTCCGAACGCCGCTATGACGGATCCAATGGTTACTCTCCCAATCCATTACTGTAGGACTCTGACCATCACGATGGTCTCACTACAACGGAAATCCCACCACTGCAGCAATCCCCCATAACCAGTAGCTCCCCAATTCCTGCTCTCAACCCATCCTCAACATCTAAATTTCACTATCTTACTTAATAACATCTTTATAAGCACCACCTAGGCTAGTTTGGGCGTTCTAGGATTATTCCTCTTGTAATGACATATGGATCGTTACATCAGATACCAATTAAAATATCGTTCAACCCCGAACGATCTACAAAAGCAAGAAAAAGAGAGAGCACACCAGATTTCTCAAACAATTGAGGGTATTTGATCCGCATGCCGACCTTGGTCTCCCAAGTGGCCTCCTCCATGGAATGATTCTTCCACTGGACCTTTACTGTTGCAATCTCCTTCGATATCAACTTTCAAGCATCTCTATCTACTATTGCCACTGGCTCTTCCTCATAAGACAAATTCTCATTCAGTAACACTGAGTCCCATTTAATTATGTACGACCCATATCCATGGTATTTCTTCAACATGGAAACACAAAAGGTGGTATGTATTTCGGACAGTCCTAGAGGTAATGCTAATTCATAAGCCACTTCCCCTACACGTCGGAGAACCTCAAATGGCCCTAATATATCTCGAGTTGAGCTTTCCCCTATTACAAAACCGCATTACTCCCTTCATGGGAAATACCTTGAGTAACACTTGCTCCCTCTCCATGAACTCCATATTTCTCACTTTCAAGTCTGCATACTGCTTCTGCCTGCTTTGAGCAGCCACCAGACATTTTTGGATTATCCGAACCTTTTCCAGTGACTCTTTAAGAAAATCCGTGCCCCAACCCCTCACCTCAAATATGTTGAACCACCCAATTAGAGACCTGCATTTCCTCCCATACAGTGCTTCAAATGGCGCCATGCTAATGCTGGAATGGTAGTTGTTGTTGTAAGCAAACTCCACCAAGGATAATAATTTATCCCAATGGCCACCAAAATCTATCACACAAGCCCGAAACATATCCTCCTACAACTAGATGGTCTTTTCTAACTGCCCGTCTATCTGCAGATGGAATGCTGTACTCAGGTCCAATCTAGTGCTTAATTCTGCCCGCAAGGTCCTCCAGAAATGGGAGGTGAACTAAGTACCTCTGTCTGATACAATCAAAATTGGCACCCCATGCAACTTAATCACCTCCTTCACATACAACTTGGCAAGTCTCTCGGTATTATAGGTTACCTGGATCCGCCAGAAGTGGGCAGACTTGGTCAGTCTGTCAAAAATGACCAAGATGAAGTCAAACTTTCCTAATGTCTTTGGGAGACCAATAACAAAGTCCATTTCTATTTTCTCCCATTTTCACTCCAGGATAGGCATCCTTTGAAGTATCCCCCAGACTTATGGTGCTTGTACTTCACCTACTGACAATTCAAGCACTGGGAAACATAATAAAAAATGTCCCTCTTCATCTTGCCCAACCAATAATTCCACTTCAAATCATGGTACATTTTAGTAACCCCATGATGGATGGAGACCTCGAGTTGTACGCTTCTACTAGGATGATTTTAATTAGCTCATCAACTCGGGGAACACACACATGTACCTTTATCCTCAGGACCCCTTTTTTATCTAGCACTGCTTCCTTAGCTTCCCCCCAGCAGAATGTTATCTCGAATCTTGCTCAGCTTCACATCTTCAAACTGTCTGACTTTCATCTCTTTTAGAAGTGATGACTTAGCCTCCATGATGGCTAGGATCCCACCTGTTTTCGTCAATGAAAGTCTCATCAGGTTGTTATCCAGTGTCTGGACTTCTTTAGCAATTGGCCATAAAGTAGCCTCCAAACAAGCTAAGCTGTCCATACTCGCTGCTTTCTGGCTAAAGGCATCGACCACTAAATTTGTCTTCCCTAGGTGATACAGAATCATCACATCATAATCTTTAAGCAGCTCCATTCATCTCCTCTGTCTCAAGTTGAGGTCTTTCTAGGAGAACACATATTGTAGGTTGTGATGGTCTGTGAATACCTCGCAACGGGCTTCGTACAGATAATGCCTCCAAATTTTCAGGGCAAACACCACCGCTGCCATCTCCAGATCATTTGTGGAGTAATTCTTCTCATGCACCTTCAACTACCTCAATGCATAAGTGATAATCTGTCTCTCCTACATTCACAACACCCAATACAGACCGTGAGGCATCATAATAAACTATAAAATCTTTACCTTCCATCAGTAGGGCCAGGATTGGTGGCATCGTTAATAAGGTTTTGAGCTTTTGAAAGCTATCTTCAGATTCCTCAGACTATTGAAAGGGAACATCCTTTTGAGTCAACCTTGTTAATACCGAGACAATGGATGTAAATCTATTCACAACCGGTGGTAGTAACTGGCTAGCCCCACAAAACTCTGAATCTCGATCACCGTAGTAGGTCTAGCTAATGAGTTGGTATTTTACCAACTCATTAGACTCTAAAACTTGAGTTTTTATTTCGTTCCAGAGTTGATTATTTGGATTTTATGCCCTTTTTTCTTTTGTTGTGTGCAGATGCCTAAGTTTGAAGAAAAGAGAAAAAATGGAGCAAAAAGGAGGAAGTGAGAATGAGCGGCGAGTCGCAGGTGTCAATCGGCGAAATGTCAGCTAAAAGCCTAATGTCACTGCCTCAAAGGTTGAATGCCACCGGCGGTTCATGACTCACCAGCGGCTAGTCGCTGGTTTAGTCGCTGAATGACACTCAGGAATTCTGGAATTGGCATTGAAGATCCGGCGGTTCACGGATTGGCATCGGCGAAACGCCGAGTGAACCACCGAAGTTCACTGGAAATAGGTGCAGAAGAAGAGCAGATACCCGGCGGTTCACGAATTTCATCGGCGAACCGCCGGTACCTTCGTCGGTTCCAGAATGGTGCTATTAAGGGTATAATCATGTAGCACTGAAAAGGAGATGAAAGTACCCTACTTTCTAGGTTATAAATAGAAAAAAAAGTACTTTGCAGAGGGAGGAAAAAAGGAGAGACAAAGAAGATATAGAGATAGAGAGAAAATCCAAGTACACATCACATCACTTTTTCCTCTTTTAGCCGAGGACAATCTTTTAGCCGAGAAAGGGATTTTAATTGAAACTTGTAAAAAATACTCTGCTCTATTTTTTTCTTTGGTATTATTAAGTTTCAGCTGTAGTTGGAGGATAATTGTGCATTTGATTTATATACTCTTATTATTGAATTCAATGATGCTAATAATGAATGTGTTTTTGAATTTCTTAACTATGAGTAGCTAAAATCATTAACTAGAGGTGTGTGATGATGAATACTTAATTGGATTGGTTATTGCTAGAGTCATCTTCATAATGTTCAATCAAGTGTAAATCTATAGATTCCCTTCAATCTATTAATGAAGATCCATTGATGATGATATGGGTCTATCTATACTAATTTGATTGTTGCTCGGGAGAGAATAATTAAGTATTGAAAGGGAATCTAGTAGTGGGTATGGACAAGAGATTGTAAAATTAAGCTAGAAATAGCTGAAATTACTTCCTCCTTCCTAATTGGCAGCTAATAGCTAGGAATAGTGAAGTTGCTAATACAAATCAATTCGGGTTGAGCTAAATCACAACTAGATTTTGAGAAAACTCTAGCTAGAGGTAGTCAAGAGGCTGAGAAGCTGAGGCTACCTACTTTCCGAGATTATTTACACTCGTTGAACTTATGAGATGACCTGACCTATCCCGATCTAGTTAGTATTTCATTGACACCGCACCTTTGGTATTTCACACTATTGTCAACAACTTAGCTGATCTTGTTACTTTTAGTTCACTAAATCAATTTGTGTAATTCTCTGAAAAGTTTAACCCCCCCCCCNCCCCCCCATTTTCCTTGCTTTTATATTAAATCTATATGGTGCAAACTAATATCAATTTCTCAATCGACGCTTGAATTTATCATTCCCCAGTCCTCGTGGGATTCGACTCCGACACTCGTCGGGTTACTTGTTTGATACTTTGACCGTGTATATTCTTTGAATTAAAAAATATTTTGGACGTTATCAAAAATGGCGCCGTTGCCGCGGACTAGCGCTTGATAATCTTGTGATTGATTGTTAAGTTGAATTAGTGTCCATCGTAGCTACTTGATTTGATTTTCTGTTGTGTTGTTAGGATCTCATCACCACATGAGCCATCACTCCCAAGTAGGGGATAGCTCAATGGAGGGTAACATAGAGCCTGGAGAAGATAATTCGGTAATGTCGGAAGTTGCAGGAGCCATTCGCCTACCTCCAACTGTAGGGAATGTGGTGTTCCATGTTACTAGCACCATGTTGCACTTGTTATAGATGAAGGGGCTCTTTGGCGGCAAGCCAAGCGAAGATGCAAATCGACACTTAAGGAATTTCTTGGAAATTTGCCAGCCCTTCAACATTACAAACATTAGTCAAGAGTCAATAAGGTTGAGACTCTTTCCATTCTCATTGATGGGGGAAGCAACAATATGGCTAGAGGAACTTCCTCCAGGGTGTATTACTTCGTGGCAAGAGTTAACCGAGGCTTTTCTAGATTGGTTTTTCAATCCTTCAAAGATGTTACAATTGAGGGATGATATTAAAAACTTCCGATAAGAACAAGGAGAGCCTTTGTATGAGGCATGGTTGAGGTTTAGAAAGAAGGTCGCTCTTCTCCCAAATCATGGATTACCAGATGGAGTACTTCTCCAAAGCTTCTATAAGGCCCTTGATTCAATCAACAAATCCATTGCCAACAACCTAGTTGGGGGTTCTATTATGGACCAAACATATGAGTTGGCTAAAGCTCTCCTTGATCGAATGACAAAAACCAACAGGGCTTGGCACACAAGGGAGACAAGTGTGTCCACTCATGAGATCAGATCAAGTGCATTGGCAGCGGAGTTGTGAAAAAAGGATGATGAGAGGGATGAGACTCTTGCCAAGATGATGACACAATTAGAATTGATAACCAAGCATGTGATGGGAGCAGGTCCAAAGGTAGTAAATGTCGTGGGAATGCAAGGTCCCCTGCAATATGAAAGGGAGCCTTCACCACCAAGATATGACGAAGAATACCAATATATGGGTAACCAAATGGGAGGCCCTCGACCTGGATTTCAAGGAGAAAACCAAGGCCCATGGAGCCCAAGGGATGTTAACCAAGGGTGGAGGAATCGTGAGCAGCAAGGTTGGCTTGAAAGAAATGAGAGGTGGGGCAATAGAGAGCCAAACCAAGAAGGTGATCGTTATCATCGAAGTCCAAATTCATGCATTCCACCTCCTAAGGTCAGGAATCCTCAAAACCAGCCAGGGGAAAGTGATGGTGGTAGCTCAAAAATCAAAGAAATTCTATCAAGAGTCTTGAAGAAAGTGGAGTCGACTGAAAGTGGGGTGAAGGAATTAAGAGGGGAGGTGTCTAACCTCGCTCAAACTGTGAGTTCACACTCTGCATCCATCAAGCATTTAAAAGCCCAAATCAATTACCTATCAACTCAAATATACCCCAGGATGAAGGGAACACTACTTAGTGACACAATGCCTAACCCGAAGAAAGATGGTCAATGTATGGCTATTGTCACTAGAAGTGGCAAGGTGATTGGAGATACACTGGGGAAGTCTAGTGAGGTGGAGAACCAGAAAGTAGATAATGAAGAAGAGGTTGATAAAAAGCCAACGACTCCATAGAAGGAAGAAAATGTTGAGGAAGAAACAAAGGATAAGGATGAAGAGATCCACATTCAAGTTGATGATGAAGAGGCGGGCATGGAGGCTATGAGTGATGATAGAGTTGAAGCAAGAATCCCACCATCGTATACATAATGGCTTACAAAGAAAAAGAAGGAGGATCAGTTTAAGAAGTTTGTTGGCATGTTTAGCAAGTTGTCCATAAATATATCATTAGTGGACACTTTGATCCAAATGCTTGGTTATTCCAAGTTTATGAAAGATTTGTTGAAAAAGAAGAAGGTGGTTGATGCTGGAAATGAAGAGAAAACGCACCATTGTAGTGCGGTAATAATGAGCAACCTTGCCCCAAAAAGGGAAGATCCCGGAGCTTTTACATTTCCATGCACGATTGAGATTTGTGTGTTTAAGAAGGCTCTATGTGATCTCGGTGCAAGTATGAATCTGATGCCCCTGCTCATTTTTAAGAAATTAGGCCTCGAAAGCATGAAACCGACATCGATGCGGCTGCTAATGGCTGACAGGTCCATCTAAAGACTGGTGGGAGTGCTAGAAGATATGCTGGTGAGAGTGGACAAGTTTATTCTACCAGCTAATTTTGTTATTCTGGATTGTGAAATGGATGTAGAAGTTCCTATTGTTTTGGGAAGACCTTTGTTGGCTACCAGGAGGGTCGTGGTAGATGTGGAGCTTGGAGAGTTAACATTTTGGGTTGGCAGTGAGGAAGTCACCTTCAAAGTGTGTCCATTAACTGAAACTCCACCCGACTGCAAGGTGGTTGGAATATTACAAAATGATGATGATGATAAGGGATTGGATCTGGGGGAGACGGAGTTGGATGATGACCCATCAGAAATCAAGAATTGAAAAAGGACTAGATCGTGCCACGACGATAAATAAAGAGCTTCTTGGGTGGCAACCCAAGTGTTTAGTGAATTATTTGATGTTTTTTTTGTTTTTGTTTGTGTAGAAACTGAGAAATGAGAAGCAAAGTGGGAAACAAAGCATGAAAGGAGAACCAACAAGGGACTGGCGAGCCGTCGGTCCAGAAACGTGGACCGCCGAAGAAAGTGAGATCAAAGAAGAAAGCTGAGGTTTGAACTGAAGAACCGGCTAACTACCGAACCAGATTCATGGGCCACCGATGTGTCGCCGGCTTGAAGCAGAGAACCTGAAGCTAGGCCACAAATTCGGCGGATGACCGACAGAATGCAGATGCAATTCACGAACCGCCGGCTAGAACCAGATCACTGGGCACAATACAAGGTGAAGTAAGGCACAGTGGCAAACCACTGGTATAGCGCCAGTCGGGGCTCGTAAAAAAAGAGGAATCTAAAAAGATTGGCCCACAAAATCCCAAATACCTACCCAGCCACTCTATTCTGCAAATATTCCAATAGCTTCCCTTTTTCCAATATTTTTCTTTCCATGTTTGTCTCTCCATTACCCAACATTCCCAATTCCCTACATTCTTCCATTTTTCTTTCACCTTTTCACCTTCCAACATCCCACCAACACACCGACATTAAACTCCCTACCTTCCCCCTCAACCTATCACATTCCCACTCTCCACCTATAAATACCCATCCATATTTCACTATCACAATCACTTCCCCATACTAGTTACTCTATATTCATCTGAAGGTTCCACTGCAATCTTGAGCTATTTTTCTTTTTGAAGCTAACATAGTATGTAAATATTCTTCCAATTCGGTAACTTTTCTCTTGCCCTTATTTTGATTTTAGTTTTGGTACCTGATTCTATAGGAGTAATATTTCATTTCCATTTCCTTGTTGAAAATCTTGAATGTGTCATGCTTGTTAAATGGGGTAGATATGTGCTTTTATGGTGAAATTATGAAAAGGATGAAGTTTGAGTAACCCATTTATATAAAGCACAATGTTTTGCCCGATGATAGACCGGGTGACGCCAATCTTAAGGGCTAAACATCATGAATATGTGTTTGAATGGAGTATAATTGCTGGTAGTATGTTTGTTGTGAATGGGTGTTTGTGAGTAATGAGTTGAAAATTTGGGGATGACAGGGGCCGGCGATTGGCTGGTCAGATTCGGCGAAACGTCGATGGATCGCCGGTTCATTCTGAAATTGGCCCTGACTATTGAGTGGATCCTGAGCTACATCGGCGGTTCGAAAATCAAAAGCAGTGAGATGCTGCTAGAATCGTTGAAAATTGCATAAATTTCCCAGTGCTCTGTTAAGCATCGACGGTCAGTCGGTGGCCCGCGAATTGTTTTCTGCGAACCGTCGGTCTCCTGATGACACCACTTGATCTTTAAATGACTATTTGATTTTCCTTTGCTTCTCAGTTCTTCTTTAAACTAGTTTTTTCTTAATTCTACTTCAAATTCTTGTCACTAACATACCTCTTGCAGAAAAACACATCATGTCATCTTCCAGGAACACCGAAAAAGGAAAGGCCCATGCTTCCTCTGCTAGCAAGGGAAAAGGTAAAGTGAAGATTGCTCCACCATGGGCCAACACGAAGGAAACCATCATTCTCTGTGTTTCGAATATGAAGGAACACTATGTCATCTGCCAGGAACGCTCCATCACGGTGGAGAAGAGGTTTGACTTGGCTGGGTTAGAAGGTGATTTCCCCAATATCACCGAGCAATTCACCAATAGGAAATGGCATGCATTTGCCAACCTTTTACCTCCATACTACCCCAGCTTGGTCACGGAGTTCTATGCCTCTTATCAGGCTCGCCAAGAGAGTATGAAACATTGGGGAAAAGTGGATGAGTTCCCCTGCTTTCCATTAGTGATGATCCAGGGGGTGAAAGTTGATATCACCCCGACTGCTATAAACTATTTATTCTGGGAGGATGAAATCGACTCCGCTATGGAGTACATGGCACGGGTGGCCGATATGAAGGACCAGTTTGTGTGGATAGGCTGCATTATAGCAGTTGGAAATCCTTTGTGGGCCTCTATGGGTGGCGAAATCTCTCTCCATGACTTGAAGTTCGAGGCCAAGCTGTGGCTCGACTTTATTTGTGCTCGGATCATCCCCTCAAAGAATGAGAAGACATTCAGTATTTAAACTACTATTCTTATTGCTTGCATTATGTCGGGGGTCCCCATCAACTTCGGGGAAATTGTAGCTCAGCAGATGAAGCAGAAGGCCCGACAGTCCAGTACTTCCATGCCATATGCTGTTTTGATCTCCCAACTTTGTGAAGCAGCTGGAGTGTCTGTTTTTCCTAACGAGACTCCTTCCTCTGCTCTAGGAGTGATTGATATTGATAGAAAGAGAGACGCCGAGCCACCGACAGTAAAAAAGAAGCGCATGCAAGCCTTCAGCGTGCAAGAAGAAGCCCTCTCCCACGGGTCATCCAATCACCAATCTCCCCAGAATCCAACGTGCCTCAACCTGACATGTCGGGCCAAGCACCGGGTGACATTACTCAGAAAAGAGTTTCTCCACCTCCCCAATCTTATCTGCCAAGTGGTCTCCATCGCATCGTGGAGATGACAAACTTGTATGAAAGCCAGCTTCAACGTTTGGCCAAGAGCCTCCCAGCACTCATTGCCAAAAAAATCAAGAAGGAGCTCAAATCATTGTACGAGAATGTCGCCACTTTATGAAAGAGGGTGGATGCAGTAGAAGGGGCAGTCACTTGCCTGCAAACTGAAGTGCAAGAGTGGAAGAGTTGGACTTTGGTCGAAGTGCCCGACATGAGCGCCTTGGATGCTGCAATCGCTGCTCCATCCTCAGCTCGGGGGCCAATTGATGACTTATTTGAAGGGCTGGGTGATGAATTCACTGGGTTTTGTGATGCCAACAGCGGTGATGGTGGTGAGGCAGAGGCTGACGATGAAAAAGAGTGACCCGCTCAGGGAGTTCCTTGTTCCTTTTTCCTTTTTGCATATTTACATTAAGGACAATGTATGATCTTAAGTGGTGGAGGGATGAACATTGTTAATGGGGGAGATTTGTTTCTTGTGAAATTTTGATGTTTTTTGTTAAATTTGAGTAGGTCCAGCCTTTGTCGGGTTGTTGTGGTTGATGATTGTCCTTATCGGGCATGTTTTTTTTTAATAAATGAATGAATGAATTGGGTTTGTTTCTTTTTGTGATTGGTATTTAGTGACCAAATGGGGTCTTTGGTTTGAAGCATAATATTTTGAAAGTTTTGAATGAGATGAACCCAAAATCGTGTTTCTTTTTCGCCATTGTAAATAGTAGGGTAGAAATTAAAACTCCAAGGGTTTTCTTTGGACCGCAGTTCTTTTCCAAGGAGCAGTCTTCATTTTAGTTATTTTTGTTACCGAGTCGGGTTGGCTTTTCCCGATGATGGATTGAGTGGAGACATTCTTAAGGGAAATGTCATGTCACTTTGAGTCTGTTGTGAAGTTGTTTTAAGAGGCACCAACTAAATTTTTTTTTGTGTTGAAATGGAAATGTGAAAACAAGGGAATGAGGATGAAGTATGAGAAAGTGTTGACACCGTAGCATAGTAATCTTGGTTGTACATTGTAAATTCCCTGCTTGACTTATGATGTTTGCTTGCTTGATGTCCTAATGTGATGTTTTGTTTGGGAAAATGACTCTTGTAGACCCTCTAAGGGTGATTCTCTGTGTGGCGAGGATATGTTTGTGAATCTTGTGCATTACATCTTGTCTAGAACTTTCTCCAAATGTGATTCAAGACGAAATCCTAGATGTAGTTGCACCAAGAAAATGAGTTTAGGCCCTTAGTTGTCTAACCACTTTAACCATATGCCCTCCATGATCATTAATCCTTGTTAGCCAATTTTGAGCCTTAAAACCTTTCCTTGGAAGCCACATTACAAGCCTTAAGACCATTCATAATACCTCTTTTGGCCCCCATTCTCCCTAAATGCTAATGAAATGATAAGTACTGAAGTAAGGCTCAGGGCCTAAGAAGAAGGGAATGAGAAAAGCAAGTGTGAAAAATGAGGCAAGAGCCTAAGTTTGGGGGTATGTAAAACAAAGGGGGAAGACAAGAATCATAATGTGAAGGGAACATCATCTTTTGTCAATGTGCACCAAAAGATGAATAAAAAATTAGAAAATAAAAAATAAAAGGGAAAAAGAATATTTGTGTGAATTGGTGTTCCCTCTTGAGGTAATAAGGCTAAGGGTGGAAGCAAAAGAGGGGTTATAAAGGGAAGTGTTAAAGAAATAAAGGCATCAACAAGAAAAGAAAGGAAAAGAAGGTTGAGTGAGCAAAATTGATGTAAGGCATGTTACGAAAAGCATTAGGGAGGATATAGTCATTATATCCAAATACTCACCCTACCCTGACCTTAAGCCTACATCACAACCCGCAAGTCCTAAATGATTCTAGGTGTAGCTACTCTACATTAGTGGTGAACTACATGAAGGGCAAGTCTATGGGTCAAGTGTATGCATGAAGATATCTTTTGGGAGAGTGAGTGTGAGTGTATCTTCCAATTAATCCCTCATATGCATTTAAATGATCAAAGAACTAAGAGAATAGGGATCCTTATATTGGTTGAATGGCATCATTCCTTTTAGGGATACAAGAGCATTTAGAGTTAATGTGGACATAGAGCAAGGAGTGCAAACTCTAAGGTAAGCTTTGAATTTTCAGTGGTTATAACTTGAGATGCAGGTGTGTTACTTGGTTTAAAAATATGCTTGTGTGATTAATGATTCCTTTCAAAAAGTTTTACTTGATAAAAAGTGGTTGCCTGCTTGAAACATCTTCATTGTTTTGGTCTTTTGGAGTATTTTCTTCTCTTTTCGGTGAGCGTGGTGAGTATTTTTGGGTTGTCATAGTCCAGGTGATCGGTGAGGTCTAATTGTGAAGAGATGTGACATTTTCCTNACATTTTCCTCAATAGTTGAAGTATCACATTACTTGAGGACAAGCAATGATTCAAGTTTCGGGGTTTGATGAGTTGGTAATTTACCAACTCATTAGACTTTAAAACTTGAGTTTTTTTTTGTTCCCGAGTTGATTATTTGTATTTTATTCCCTTTTTGCTTTTGTTGCGTGCAGATGCCTAAGTTTTAAAGAAAAGAGCAAAAATGAAGCAAAACGGAGGAAGTGAGAATGGGCGGCGAGTCGCAGGTGTCAACTGGCGAAACGCCGGCTAAAAGCCTAATGTCACTGCCTCAAAGGTTGAATGCCACCGAGGATTCACGATTCGCCAGCGGCGAGTCACCGGTTTAATCGCCGAATGACACTCAGGAATTCTGGAATTGGCATTGAAGATCCGGCGGTTCACAGATTGGCATCGGCGAAATACCGGGTGAACCGCTGAAGTTCACTGGAAATGGGTGTAGAAGAAGAGCAAATACACAGCAGTTCACAGATTTCATCGGTGAACCGCCGGTACGTTCGCCGGTTCCAAAACGGTGCTATTAAGGGTATAATCATCTAGCACTGAAAAAGAGATGAAAAGTACCCTACTTTTTAGGGTATAATAGAAAAAAATGTACTTTGCAGAGGGAGGAAAAAAGGAGAGAAAAAGAAGATATAGAGATAGAGAGATTGAGAGAAAATACAAGTACACATCACATCACTATTTCCTGTTTTAGCTGAAGACAATCTTTTAGATGAGAAAGGGATTTTGATTGAAACTTGTAGAAAATACTCTACTCTATTTTCTTCTTTAGTATTATTAAGTTTCAGCTGTAGTTGGAGGATAATTGTGCATTTTATTTATCTACTCTTAATATTAAATTCAATGATGCTATTGATGAATGTGTTTTTGAATTTCTTAACTATGAGTAGCTAAAATCATTAACTAGATGTGTGCGATGAATACTTAATTGGATTGGATATTGCTAGAGTCATCTTCATAATGTTCAATCAAGTGTAAATCTATTAGATTCCCTTCAATCTATTAATGAAGATCCATTGATGATGGTATGGTTCTATCTATACTTGCTTGATTGTTGCTCGGGAGAGAATAATTAAGTATTGGAAGGGAATCTAGTAGTGGGTATGGACAAGAGATTGTCAAATTAAGTTAGAAATAGCTGAAATTACTTCCTCCTTCCTAATTGGTAGCTAATAGCTAGGAATAGTGAAGTTGCTGATCCAAATCAATTCGGGTTGAGCTAAATTACAGCTAGATTTTAAGAAAACTCTAGCTAGGGGTAGTCAATAGGCTGAGAAGCTGAGGCTACCTACTTTCCGAGATTATTTACACTTGTTGAACTTATGAGATGACCTGGCCTATCCCGATCTAGTTAGTATTTTATCGACACCACACCTCTAGTATTTCACACTATTGTCAACAACTTAGCTAATCTTGTTACTTTTAGTTCAATAAATCAATTTGTGTAATTCTCTAAAAAGTTTAACCCCCCCATTTTCCTTTCTTTTATATTAAATCTATATGGTACAAACTAATATCAATTTCTCAATCAACACTTGAATTCTTCATTCCCTAGCCCTCATAGGATTTGACCCCGGCACTCATCGGGTTACTTGTTTTGATACTTCGACCGTGTATATTCTTTGAATTAAGAATATATTTTGGACGTTATCACTAGCCCAATTCTGAACTACCTCCACCTTCTGTGGATCCACCTTAATCCCCTCCTTGAAGATCAAATGCCCCAGAAAAGATACCGACTCTAGCCAAAATTCACATTTTGTGAACTTGGCATACAACTGTTTCTCCTTCAGCAGCCCCAACACAATCCTCAAATGATTCTCATGTTCCTTCTTAGTCTTAGAGTATACCAAGATATCATCAATGAACATGATTACAAATGAATCAAGATAAGGTTTGAAGATACCATTCATCAAGCTCATGAACGCTGCTGGAGCATTAGTGAGTTCGAAGGACATGACTAGAAACTCATATGTCTATACCGGGTCCGAAAAGCTGTCTTGGGAATATTTTCAGCATGAATCTTCAGTTGATGGTAACTCGACCTCAGGTTAATCTTGGAGAACACTGTTGTACCCTGTAATTGATCAAACAAGTCATCTATTCGAGGGAGAGGATATTTATTCCGGATGGTTACCTTATTCAACTGGCGATAATCAATGCACATCCGCATATTACCATCCTTCTTCTTCACAAACAAGACCGAGACACCCCACGGAGAGACACTCGGCCGGATAAACCCCTTATTAAGCAATTCCTATAACTGCTCCTTGAGTTCATTCAACTCAGTTGGTGCTATTCTGTATGGCGGAATAGAAATAGGTCGAGTCCTTAGCTCCAAATCTATGCAGAAATTAGTATTGCGGTCCGATGGCATATCAGGCAGATCCATGGGAAATACCTCTAAGAATTCACAAACTACCAGAATTGGCTCTATGGAAGGACCCTCAAAACTGGTATCCTGAATATGAGCTAGATATGTTGAACGCCCCTGCTCTATCAATTTACGGGCACGAATATAAAAAATGATTTTCTTAGGAGCAGGGCTATAGTTCCCTTTCCACTCTAACCTGGACAACCTTGGGCCTGTTATAGTGACGCTCTTAACATGGCAATCCAGAATGGAATGGTAAGGAGATAACCAGCTCATCCCTAGAATCACATTAAAATATACGATGTCTAAGATCACTAAATTTATCAGAGTATCAAACCCCATAAAGTTAATGATACAATCACGACAAATCCTATGCACCCCCATAGAATCCCCAACAGGAGTAGTTCAATTCCAAAGAAAAATAAACAGACACATAAGAAAAAGTAGATCCTGGATCAAATAAAACCATAGCCATTTTTTCGGACACAAAAATTATACCTGTAATAATAGCGTGGGAAGCCTCTGCCTCAGGCTTACCCGAAAATGCATAGAAATAAGCCTGACTACCCATCTGAGAACCTCCATGGTTGGGTTGTGCAACCTCTCTACTGGACTGAATACCACCCCTTCTAGTCTGAGCACCTCATATACCAGTCTGGGTTCCGCTTCTAACTACTAGTTGACTGCCCCTCCCTAATTGGGGGTGATCCCTACTAAATGCACTCCTTCCTCACCCAGTCGGGGCCGGGACTCAAAGAGTTGGGTGTGGAATAATCTGCCCACCCTATCCAAACCTGGGACACCATATGCGAATGTGACCATGCTCTCCACACTCGTGGAACACTTTCTCGATCACTAGTCTCTTAGTAGGAATCGAAGAGATGGGACGAGCCCCAAAATCTTAGTGAATTATCTAGTTACCTCTAACTGTACCTGCTAGTCATGGAGTGGTCCCCGATGGACTCCTAGCTGACACTTATAAAGCTGACTGAACAAGGCGTCCTGAGTAGCCCTGAGGTACCAGAGTCTAGGCAAAAGAGCCATTGTAAGAACCAAACTTTTGAGCCTTCTTCTCAACATTCTTCATGTAACCCTCCTATTTCACCCCTCCATATTCTTCACATACTGTACTACTTCCTGAAAGGTATTACCTGCAGAAACCATCTGAAGAGTTGATAGTTGAAGTCCCATATTCAAGCCTTTAACAAATCGCCTAATCCTCTCTTCCTCTATGGGCAGCAAGGGCAAAGAAAACTTGTATATGAAATGAAATCGAGCCTCATAAGCTGGGACTAAAGATCCCTCCTGCTCGACGGTGGTGAACTCATCTTTCCTCCTATCCTCAGGGTACGGGGTACGTACTTCTCCAAGAAGGTGGAGTAGAACTAGGTCCAGGTCAATGGTGGTGACCTCTCTGATCTGCACTCCATAAAAGCCCTTCACTAGAGCTTAACTGTAACACCCCAAAAGTTCTTTAGGTAGACCTGAGGCTTACAACAGAAAACAGTACCAGAACCAAACAACGAACCTTGGTACGGTTCGTTGTAGGGTCCAACAGGTCATTGGAGGTGGTCATTGTTTCATGTCCAGAGAGCTATCAAACTTTTCCCAGAACCTACGAGGGGATTGTATGGACCGTGGCTTGATTTAACGAGTGGTTATTTGTGGTGGTTGAAGCATATTCAGAGAATTTCGAAGGAAGAATGGGGAAACCAATGGACGGACCAACGGTCCCGTTATTTGGTATCATGGCCCATTGTAGGGGTCGTTGGTTCTGCCAGTTTGTTAAAAATTTCGAGCTAAGTTTGGAACCGTTCTAGGTATATGGATAGACCCGAGCCCGATCAATTTATGAAAATAAGGTGTTAAGATCAATCTTTAAGTATAAGAAGTGTATTGGATGCAAATTAAGGTCATACGGAGCCTCTAGTACAGAGTTGAGTTGAGAGCCTTCTTACCGATTGAGTTTTCGTATAAGCTCTTACAAGGATCAATTTTAAAAGACCATAGCTCCCATTTAAAAAAAATATTTTTGGGTGATTCAGCAGCTCAAATTTAAGCCCTTGGATTCTTCTTTCCAATGCATCATACCTTGCATCAATCGGAGCATGGAGTAAAAAGTTTTGAACAGTTTAGCAAAGCAGCAGCAGGCAAACAACAAACCTCATAACGGGCCGTCCTAGCAACCAACAACCCGTCTTGTTGGTCATTAGAATGCCAGTTCCAGGTCTTTTTCTGGTAGTTTGGGGTATTTTGGTAAACTCCTATGCTTCTAACTCCTAAATGACGTCATTTTGGGTTTCCTTAAGGTCAGATTAAAGGGATTAACCTAGCCTAAATCCTCAGCCTCTTCAAAAGATTGATAGTTGGATTTTCTCTCAAGAAAGGAGCTAGGGTTCTTCTTCAACTTCTTCAAATCTTCCTGGGCTCTTCAAGAAAAATCAAGGGATCATCAACCCAGGTATGTGGGGCTATGAGTGGGGGGTTTCTTCCACCCATATGCCCATTTAAAGTTGTATTCATGATTCTTACCTCCCATGCCCTAACTTTCGAATTCTAGAGTTTTGTGCAAATGTGGTTGAATTCTCTCATGTTCCTCTATCAAATTAGTTTCCTCATGATCCAATTTATGTTCCTATGATTATGGATGCATTTCCTTCATCAAATACCTCATGAATCTATGAATTTCAAGTTTCAAGTATGCTTCTAGGGTTTTAACCTAATTCTATGAAATTATCTATGTTATGTCTATGGGTCCAAGTCCCTCATGTTCAAACGTATAATTCAAGTCTAATGGGCAGATTTTACACTCAAATTTGATATTAAATTCATGTATTCAAGCTGTTAGAAAAGTATGCCCTATTATGTAAGTTTTATGACAAGTCAAGCTTATGATTCATGATTTACATGAAGAACTGGACCTATGGTTTTCATGAATTTAGTATGATGAGCACGTTTATGATTCCCCAGAATTGGGCCTCTTGCTATTAGAAACTAGCTCTGACTAGATAGGTGATATCAATTTTGAGCCTTCTATGTTAGTATAGTCCTGGTCCTTTACACTATCGGGATCCTTGCTAGAGAAAGTGGTCCCGACTGGCTTAGGACATCCACTTTAGGCTCATCAGTTACATGTGTCCTTGTGTGTAGTTGAGAGTAGCACTTAGCACCGATTAAGCCAGGGTCCTAGCTTACCCAGGTCTCAGAACACCGTGTCACGCTAGTTAGGGATTCTCAATAGTAGATAATATTTCCTTAGTCTAGTCAGGGATTATCAATAGTAGAGAATGTTTCCCTTAGCTCAGTCAGGGATTCTCAATAGTAGAGAATATTTCTCTTAGCTCAATCAAGGATTCTCAATAGAAGAGAATGTTTCCCTTAGCTCAATTAAGGACTCTCAATAGTAGAGAATGTTTCCCTTAGCCTAGCCGGGGACGCTCATTATTAGAGGAAGTTTTCCCTTAGTTTATGATGGCAGTTACAAACTTCAGTTTAGCTCAGTTATATTGTAGTTCAGTTCAGTCTTCAGTAGTCATTTCGGCACAGTTTATGATTTCAGTTAATGCCTCGGATCTCAGTGCATATACATGACCCTTATGCATCATATTTACTTGTATTTTAACTAAATGTTTTCAAATGAGTGTATCATGCTATTATTTATACATCTCAGACAGGGTCATTGCATTTCATCTTAGTTATATGTTCAGTTATGTATTAAGTTTACTTTCTTTCACTATACTTGAATGTTTAAGTTCTTTTACATTTTCCATATACTCAGCACATTCTAAGTACTGACTGCATACTTTATGTGCTATATCATTTTATGATATAGATCCAGGTTTCCGGACTCAGCCTCGCGATTAGACACGCTCCATCCCCACTTCAGCTGTCACTGGTGAGTCCTCATCTACCGAGGACATGATTTATGACTATCCTATTTTAGTTTTATTTTAGTTTCAGATTTCTAGTGAGCTAGTTGGGGGTATTGTCCCATCAGCTCGTCAGTATATTAGAGGCTTTTCAGACATAGTTTGTGTGTTCAACTTCAGATTCAGGTTGTGATATTTTCATTGTTCAAATGTTTTTATTATTCAGAATTCCGCTATTTTAGAATTTAGTTTTTCGCTTTGATTATGTTGAGTTTAGTTATTATGTTCATTCTATGGGTCAACTTAGAGTCATTTATGGCTCTAAGTTTCGTGTCGAAATCTGGACCTATGTTCAGGTAGTGACAAACTTGGTATCAGAGCCAAAGGTTTAGAGTGTCCTACGGTGTCCGAAAGCCACGTTAAGTGGAGTCTGTGTGAAGTGCGTCACACTTATGATGAACAGGCTACGAGACATTTTTTAGGAAAGTTCCCTTTTCTTCATTTTTCTTATCATGCGTGGAGTATGAAACTCTAATAGTTACTCTCCTAACTCGTGCATTACATGCTCGCAGATCTTCCAGACGAGTAAACGGAAGGAGAAACAAAAATGGACACCGGCAAGCACCACCAGCCCCAGCAAACCCGATGAATGAGCATGTTACTCATGCCGAGTTTATGGAAGCCTTTCACATGTTGGCGTAGGACATGACCGCGTATATTAATCAGTAGGCGGTGGGTCATGTTCCCTAGAATGGGAACGTGGCGGCTGCTAGAGTGCGAGACTTCCTCAGAATGAACTCACCTGAGTTCTTGGGGTCAAAGGTGGAAGAGGACCCATATGAGTTCTTAGAGGAGATCCAGAAGATCACCCAGATTATGGGGGTGACGGGAACAGAGAGCACAGACTTAGCCTCCTACCAGCTGAAGGGGGTTGCTCGTATATGGTTTCGTCAGTGGAAAGATAGTCGGGGAGTTGGAGCAATCTCCATAAGCTGGGATGAGTTTATGGCTGCCTTCTTAGACAAGTATTTCCCTAGAGTGTTGAGGAAGGCAAAGGCAGTGGATTTCATTAACTTGAGACAAAACAGTATGACTATCCAGGAATATGCATTTAAGTTTACTCGGTTGTCCAAGTATGCTCTGGAGATGGTAGCCGACCAGAGGGCTCGTATGAACAAGTTCGTGAATGGAGTGGCAGACTCCTTGGTCAAGGAGTGCAGGACCGCCATGTTGCACAATGACATAGACTTTTCATGTTTGGTGATATATGCCCAAAAAATAGAAGTGGAGAAAGTGAAAGAAAATGAGAGAGAGGCCAAGAGAGCAAAGACAATAGATTTAGAGTTCTCCTATCAGAGGACGAGTAGTGGACACCGCTTATGTTCCCAGCAGAGGTCATCAGCCCCAGCACCTTCGATAGCTAGTGTCTTGTATAGACTCAGGGTAAGGGAGATTACATATTCCGTTTGTAAGAACTAAGGGAAGAACCTTTTGAGGGAGTGCACGATTGGTTCGGGCGCTTGCTTTTGGTGCGGCAAGTCGGGTCATAAGCTTTGAGATTGTCCAACAGCCAAGCAAGGCGAGAGTAGAGCCCTAGCCACCACTTTAGTATCTCCGACAGCCCGCCCATTTTAGCAGGGCACATCATCTAGTACAGGTGGCAGACAACATCAAAACCGCTCTTACGCCTTGTCAGAACATCAGGATCCATGAAAACCACCAAAAGTAGTCACAGGTATGTTATGAAGTATTCATGTTACTCTTTGCATGTAGTTAGGTCCCAGAACCTCAGTATGGAATAGAGAGTCCTTTATTGTAGGTTGGGAAAGGATTATTGATTCGGGGTGTGAAATAGCTATGAGTATGAAGCTATCAGTGAATTTTAGAAGTGAAGGAGGAGTTAAGAGTTAGTGGTTTAGCCCAACCTTAAGAAAGATCCAAGAGCCTTATAATGATGGCTTTAAGCTAAGGGGGATGTTCGGTTGTCTAGATGACTACACGCAAGTGCACGTGGTCGAACAAGTAGTAAATGGCTCAAGTAAGCCAAATATCGATCCCACAGGAACTGGACTACGATAGCAAATCTACTCAAGTGTCAATAAACTGTAACTAAAAAATTGCATACAACAGTGTGAAAGAGATTTTTATATTTAGTTTCCTAATTTATGCTAAGTCTAAAATAAATATACAATTTGAGTCTGAACTATGAATGTGAGCA
>JACEIK010000677.1:238792-255387 GCA_018107945.1 Datura stramonium
CAACGTGTCACGGAGCCAACGCGGTGGCCCCGCCTCCGTGACACGGCGCCATCGCGGAGGGGCTCTGCCCCGGCTCTTTCCGCGGTGGTCCGACAGGTTTTACATTCGATCTTTTCCTGGGCCTTTTTCTAGCATGTATGGCTTTCAAATATGCTTAACCAACATGCGAATAGGCCATCTAGATGTCGCGAATCTTACGGGGTGTAACACCTTAGCTCTGGCAAGGGTTTGGACGGCTCTGCCCACTTGAGTATAACAGTCGGGACCACGTAAGTTCTATCGTGACAATGTCGGTTATAAGAAGAGTCTTTCATTGTTCCCCATGATTTCAGTTATGCATGTTCATCAGTCATGTTATCATGTTTTTAGCAGGTTTGACCCAATGTTCATTTTTACTTGTGGTTATCAGTTTTCAGCTTTGGGTCATTCGATTCAATTATGTTTAAATCATATTTTCAGATAATAGCATGCAAGCCCTACACTCAAACTCTTATAACGAAATGTAATGTTATGCATGATCACTACTGATTTTACATACTTAGCGATTTTTACTTACCTTGTATCCTCGGTACATTCCACGTACTGACCGCACACTCTATGTTGTATCATTTCATGATACAGGCTCAAATATTCTAACTCAGTCTCGCCGTTAGCCAAATCATCAGTGTTAGCACTATCCATCCAGAATTGTGAATCCTCATCTTTCGAGGGCCCTTCTTCTCAGTTGTATTTTTAGTATTTTTAGTTTCAGACTTTAGTGAGTTAGTTGGGGTCTTGTCCCATCAACCCGTCAGTAGTAGAGGCTTATCAGACATAGTATGTATTTCAACTTCAGACTTGTGTATGTATTCAGATATTCGTGTTATCAGATTTTCAAACTTCTGTTATTTTATATATGTTGGACTCCTGCTTGATTATGTTGGGTTAGATGTCATGTTCATGTCATGGGTCGACTTGGCGCCTCTCAGGGTTATTTGTCCCGTGTCACGATCCGGGCCTATTTCGGGTCATGACACATATAAAGTGAATCCTTTATATTCAATTTGAGGCTCAACTGAACTAGAAAATTCAATGTCTTTTCATGAAAACTAAGAATAAGATAAAGCAAGTCGTCCAATCTGAAATAAAGATAACCTCAATATCAATTATGCCAAGTTATAACAGTATGTAAGTGTATTCTGACTTTGAACTATATTAACGCATATTTGATAGATCGGTTAACAATAATGATTCCCCCACTTGGGTCAAAATCATAAATGGTACCTTTAAGTACTCAAATTCTCTCTTTATCCTCATCTACAATATCACCTCATTACTGTGTTGCTCGTCTACCTCAAGCTTGTATTTTATCAACACAACATATGTTAATGAAACTGTACAAACTGATTACTTTTTATTATGACAATCATGTTACTACTCAAACTTCTTTTATGATTTATTTATTTCACGGTGCATGGTAATGTTAATATTTTTACATCTTTCCCTTACTTTAATAACAAATCATGTCACTATGCATATTCGATATCTTACCATGTTTGGTCATAATATTGTACTTTAAGTCCTTTCCTCTCTGACAATCTGAAATTTATCACAAACCTGCTCAATGGATATATTTTTCATCTCGTAGCACCACTATCTTGATTATATTCAATGCACTTAAATCATGAATTCTCATACCACAGTCACACTCATGAAATTACTATCACAACACACTAATAGAAATTATTCACTTTAAGAGGCATTAAACCTAAAACTATATAGGCACTTTCCTTAAAATATCTTTCACCACCAAACCCTACTATTTAGACCTGGATAAACTATTACACTTCTTACTTTCCTGCTAGAAACATTTTTTTACTGATCAAACTCATATCAAAGAGATATAGTCACAACCTCAAATTTAAATAAGTCACTCTTATGCAAAAATCATATCATTTGGCCACTTTTACGTTCACGCGAGTTTCTGATGTTCAAAAATTTCATTAACTTTCGAACTTCTTTAAAATTTTGGCAGAGGTTTATTTCTAAATAAAGTTATCTCGAAATGTACAACCTGTCCAATCTCAATTACAATCAATACATACGATGTCCCGTGCTCAATGCCACTTTCAATTGCACATATAGTGCTAAAAACCTTCCAATCGATTATGTCATCTAGCATAGGAGGGTATGCATGTCCTCAAATATACTAGAAAGCATATATATGCTCAGTATTATCAAGAAGCATACGCAATACCCAATATTGTGATGAAGCACACTCAAATGCCCGGTGATATCAAGAAGCATACAATACCCCAACCTCACGGCTCACAGTTGTATCACTCCACGAAAAAAATTTATAACGACGATTTTAGTATTCTTGAACATAAAGTATATGCGGTTGGCCTCGAAGACCATCGATTCTGCCAAGCACATGCTCATTCCAATAGATGGACCAGGCAGATAAAATATATTTTTTTAAAAATAGTTTTGAAAAGTAGGCATCAAAGCTTAAAGTCTCACTTACCTCGAATTAACAACTCAAGCACTCTTTTCAATAAATCATAACTTCATTCTTGGGTCTACGAATTACCTCAAACTACACAAAAATAGATTCAGAATGGTCAAAAACTCTTGGGTGAATATTTTATTAATTTCTAAGGTAAGTCAAACCACGTCAAAGGGTTGACCTAAAAAGTTAACTCTAGTCAACGGATCAGAATTTTCAAACCATAATCACCAATAGAGTCTCCTCGACAAGAGGATTCCAGAATACTATTCAAAATTGAATTTTGATAATGTTTTCCCTTTCAAATCAATGATTTAGTTTGAAGAACCCTAGGGCTAAACTTTCTCAATTCTCATAATTTTCTCCATGTTTCCACTACAAAAAAAAATTTCATAATCTCATCTAAAATTTAGAATCACTACATTGATGCTTTGGGATGAAAATCTCTATTTTTCTCTTCTCTTTTTCTACTTTTTTTTTCTTCTTATCTGTGTTTTTTTCCTGCTTAAGCGTTCTTTTATTTTGATTCTGCCAACATCGCTAGCCTTTTCTTTTAATTAGGCTTTGCCTCCCTTTTTTGGGTAAAATTATCAAATAACCCTAAAAGAATATGGGTTATTACAATGCATGTGTACTTATTATCAGCTATGAATCCTCCTAAGGGTATTATCGACTAGATACATCATTTTTCCAAGCTTTTTGGAGCAAAATAGAAAGTTTAAAAGGTAAACACTGGGTAGCTTGGGATGATATGTATTATCCTAGAAATGAAGGAGGGTTGGGTTTCAAATCATTATATTATGTTTCAAATGATCTATATGACAGGTCAATCTTTTTATCGGAAAATTATGTCCTCGAGCTCGAGGTTTCAATTTCTTCACAGTAGTACCCCCATTGACTTCGTCTTTACTAATGACTAAATTTGTTTCACTATAACTTGCAAAGTTATGGTGGAACTTTCGGGTTTCCACATTATCACCATGGTGTACTTATATGTGAAACAAATACTTTTAAAAAGTACATCATGTAATGGCAAAGGGAAGAGGTGCATCACATATATGGAGAAAAATGTTACTGGTTAGAGAAGAGGTGGAGTATGAAATATTGTGGCAACTTAAAGCAGGAACCTCTAGTTTCTAATTTAACAACCGGACTCACAAGGGGATTTGTATTTTATTGAAGAGGCCAACTCAGAAGAAGAGGAATTGAAGGTTAAAGAGTTCAATAAAAATAAAAACTGGGACAAGGAGAAATTAAGAAGGAAAATCTCTAAGGAAATGACAGAACACATAGTGGAAAATATTTGTCCATTAGTGAATGAAGAAGTGGATAAAGCATGGTGGATTGGGAATACTAAAGGAACTTTCATAGTTAAATATGCCTACAATCTGATAAGGAGGAAGAAGGAAGAAGGAAGAAGTTGGTTGGTTGTCTAACATATAGATTCAAGGGCTACCATTCAAAATTTATTTTTTCTTGTAGAGGGCATAGAAGAAAAAGAATTGTTACTGATGACAATTTGAAAAGAATGCAGATACAAATGATATCCAGATGTTACTATTGTGACAACTACAACTAGACAATAATGAGCCATTTATTTCTAATAGCTCCCATAACCCAAAGGTTGTGGAAGCAGTTTGTTTCCTATGCAGGTATGAATATGGAAGGGATACATTTACAACAACTCATCATCAAGTGGTGGGAGCAACCAGCCCCAACCAAATTACAAAAAGTGTTTAAAGTAATACCTTCAATTCTCATGTGGGAACTATTGAAGAGGAGAAATGCTAGTAGACATTGGAAGAATGTGAACTTTCACAAGTTGTTTTAAGTTAAGTCAACAAACCATACAGCAGTTTTTAAAGATTAAACACCCTTGGATTCAAATACCATCACAGTGGGGAGATATAATGAACTACTTTCTTTAGTATAAACCCAGGCTTCATTACAAAGCAATGAAACGGGAGTTTCCATAGAATAACTAGGTAAAATGTAATACAGATAGAGCATATAGGGAAAATCCAGGTGAGAGTGGCTATGGAATCTGTATTAGAAGTGCTGATGGAAATCTGATCTATGTAGAATCCCAAGAGATTGAAATCACTACAAACATGAAGTGTTACACACTGTAAAAATATAAATGGTTAGTAGGAATACACGTGGATTTTTGACGAATAATAAGGGCTTGACGCGTGTGGAAAAAGCCTCGAAAGCAGGGTCAGGTGAGACTAGGACGCGAGGGGCAGCGCGATGCGTCAACCAACAGGGCACTGGCCAGCACGGTGCGCCAAGCCTATTGGAGCATGAAGGGTGCGACGCGGGGCCATTCTTGGAGCTTTGGGTGGCCCGAGGCGCCCCCCTGCCACTGCCCTTAGCTATATATAAACCCCTCCCTCTTTTATTTAAATCATTTCCCAAATGATATCACGACCAGAGAAGTAGAAGCACACACGTTTCAATAGTTTTGCGTTTGATTACACTACCAAACACCGTCCAATCTCAAATTAACTTCGGGTAACGAGTTCTAAGCCTACGAAAAGTATTACTATGGAGTTATTTCTCAAAAATTCACTCGGAAAATCGAAACTCTACCGAGTAAAAATTGTCATAATTGCTCCAAATTGATTCCTACTCGGTCGCAGGCATTAGGTAAACATTTCTCCCTTCTAAAATCTTGAGAAATTATAAATTTTTGGCCGAGTTATTTGAAGTTGGATTATAGTTAATTCTATTATAGAAAGTTATCAATATTTGACGAGTTTAGTATTGAAATTAGTTCTATTCTCTCAGAATAGAGGTTACACTTGAAAAGAACTGCAGTTTGCAAGTTAAATCTTGCTAGTTAAATCAGAAAATCAGCATTCGAGGTATGTTAAGGCTTATCCCTTCGGCAAGTTATTCTCGTCATATAGTGATACGACCTATGTTTTAAATGTAGATAATGTTCATATATGTTGTAATTAGTTGCTGCTAGTATATAAGGATCAGGTATAATGTGGTTAGCTGCTATCAGTAGATTATGCTTACATATGTTGTGGTTAGCCTCTAGAAAATGTATAAAGACTATATCGTAGTATCCCTTATCGGGAAAGAACATGTTAAGTGTGGCACACACTAGAAACATCGTAGGAACTCCTCTGTTCTTCAGTTCATTATTTTAGTAGAATTAGATATTTTATTGTCAAGCCTAGACCTTAGAAGCTTGTGGATAGTTATTGAGTCTGAGTTAGTAAGTTGAACAGCATAGGCGCAGCTAGGCAATACAACTATCAATTTGGCGCCTGTATTGTCAATGAAGCACGCCCAGAGGCCATTGGCATACCCTCACACCCTAGGGCCATAAATTTAGGTAGGATGTCCATACTTTAGAGTCATTGGCACTAGGATTGTCTAGTGAACTGAGTAACAGCCTGCCATCTAGTTAGCTACTACTAGTGATTGTCAGTTCCAGTTGACTTAGTATTCGTCACGCAGGTCACTCAGGAAGCCATCCCAGTCTTTCAAGTCAGATAGACCCGTGGGTACCCTAAGGAAGGGGACCTTATTAGCAGTTGGAGGTGGAGCCAATGCCCCAGCCTGCTCCTATAAGTTTCTCACGTACAAGTTGTCGTGAGTGGCTAAGTCATGTAAACTTACCTACTAGGTTAGGAATCATCCAGAAGAGTCATATAAGATCCAAACAGACCAAGTTAAGGTATAAAGGACTAGAACCATATTAGCACAGTATTACCTTCAGGCTAAGAATTTCAGTAGGCTACTTGTGGAAGATTAGGGGTCGACCGCTCAAAAGCATGTTCAGTCAGTAGCAGCCCTACAGTTGTTCTAGGCAAAGGAACTAAGTAATTGGTCATCTGCGACCCTATAGTTGCTTATGAGTTATAGTTGTCCGAGCAGGACATTCAGAGTATTGTTAGGCCCCACTCTAACCTCGCCCTATCCGGTCTAGACCATTAGAGATCATGTATCACTATCAGAATCCTTTGATCAGATATAGGTACACGGGGTGTGCCAGTTAGCAGCTATAATGACTATCCTAAGGGTGGGCAGCGGTCGTGTTAGGCCCAGAAGGCTAGATACGCCTTTTGAGTGGCTAGATTGAGACTTTATTATAGTACATCGATTGGGATTGCCCTTACCTAGGAGCCTTTCGTGACCACCCTAGGATTACTAGTTGTGTCATCGCTTACAGAGGCTATATGACGTTGCTCCAAGGAGCAATATGCCATCCCAAAGGATGATGTAGAGGCCCAAGGTACATATTATAGTCCATTCCATGGCTAGACTATTATTTTTATGTCGTATCAGCATTGCTGACCCTTGTTGAGCCTGGTGCCCAGGGTGCAGTTATCAGGAGTCCACCAGACTCAGACACAATTACAGATCAGGAGCCAAGCGGGTTCAGTTGCAGACACAGGGGACAGGTAGGTTGGTTGTAGCACCAATAGAGTCATAGGAACCTGGATAGGAGTATATAGATTGAAGTGTACTTTCCAGGGCTTATGGGGGTCCCGATAGGTTATTCTGTGTTGATTGGACCTTCCAGGCTTATGGGAACCAGGTTAGGTTCTTATTTGTATTCTTGTCTGCTAGCTATAGCTTTGAATATATGATTGTACAGTATTAGCTCATATACGTGTAGTGTTTTACTAGATGCAGGTTATGAATAAGCAACCTCCAGGTTAACTTCTTCCCCTTCTATCTACTTACTTTCAGTCTTTAACAGCTTCTACTCAGCTTTTTATTATTGCCTTACATATTCAGTACATATAGTATTGATGCCCAACTATGGAGCGCTGCATTACTTGCCTACAAGTTAGAAAGACAGAGTTCAGGATCTCTATTTGCAGTTGTTCAGGGTCAGCAGTTTGTCCAACTCCTTTCATTCGGAGTTTCCAGGTTGTAGAGATTACCGTTTTTCATTTATATAGCATTTGGGTAGGTAGAGGCCCTGTCCCGACCATTATTTCTATCCTTAGAGGCTTACAGACTATTGCATCCAGTTAATTAGTTGTTGTTGCCCGTGTGGGGCCCATGTATGTCTTATTTAGGTATCGACCGTGTGGGGCATAGTATAGCTACTTATTTTCCTTTCTTTTATAACTAGACAACATGGTGGTCTTGTCGACCCGCATAGGATCCCTATTGATGTATGTTGGCTGGGTTAGCTATTTTCTTTTATAGGTATTGCGTGGCTTCGTCTGCCCGAGGTTGTGTTTACAGCCAAGATATAGCAGTTTGTTTTCTTTAGTTTAAGTCATTGACAGGCACCATAGGTGCTTGTGCCCAGCCAGGTCAGCTCAGATTCCAGTATGGCATTAGGTTCTAGTCGTGTCTCCCAAAGTGGGGCATGACAAACTTGGTATTAGAGAAGGTCGTATCCTAGGGAGTCTGCAAGCCGTGCCTAGTAGAGTCTTGTCTATGGGTGTGTTGTGCATCACATTCCATAGGTAGGAGGCTATGAGTCAAGATAGTATAGTTACCCTTTCTTCTTCTCAGATCGTGCTATAGAGCCGAGTTGTATAGGGTTGAGTCCTTAAGCTTTATTGCTATGTCTATTTAGAATAATATGTGATGTAAGACAGACTCCAACCAGCCGCGAGATAACTACAATAGCAGGAGGAAGTACCAGTGAGGTTCCATGATTGAGGGACAGTCAGCTTAAGGGCGGAAGCAGATGTCTTTTAAATTTCTCCCATCACCCTCTCGGGGCACCAGGAACTTCATAAGGTGATAGATATTCCAGCATTGTCCCCAGTTATTTCTGCAGCCTCGGAGTGGGAGGTCGGGAAGTATNATATATGAGTTGGCTCCCTTAGTAGACATTAAGAATTAGGTAGGGACAACAGTTAATGTTGGATTACCTGAAATACACGAAGGGAAGCGCGAGTACACTAGAAAGTGCAAGTATCAATGCCATATTATCCAGAATGAATAGTAAAGGAGGGCTGGAATTGCTGCCTCCGAGAAGGATTAGAGAATGGGTGAGACCCTTAGTGTTTACAAAGTTATCTAGACCCTTATAGTAGTAAATCAAGAGGGTGAATAAGGTTGCCAGCAGCACTTAAGTGCGTGCGAGAGAGTCCATAAGCAATAAACCCTCAGTAATAGTAAAGTTCAGGTCAGGAATAGGCTGATTCTGTCGGAGTGTGCTAATGACGGTAGGGCGTACCTGCAAGATAATAGTTATGGCCCTAGTTTGTTATGTTGAAGGACAGAGAGATCATATGAACAAAATGGGCTCGATTGCGGGTCAGAAAGATACAGGTCGGTTGACTTGGTTAGTAATGTCTTTGACAGTATGAGGCAGAAGGCACGAATCCCAAATCTCAACCTCTGGGAGTAAGGAGGGAAGCACGAGTATCTCATATTGGAGGGAAACAGAATCACCTTCAGATTGAAGTAGATTGACAAAGCATGGAACCACCGCTGAATGTCGAGAAATAAGCATCGGGCTGACAGTTAAGAGATAGTGAGGTTGTAACCTAAAATGTTGCAATATCACTACTAGTTGAGGAGGTAAAGGAGTGGAAACACAGGGATTCTAACCTAGTACAATCTAGAGACAAGGCCCAGTAGGAAGTTAATGGCCTTCGAGATAATAAGAGGCGGAGTCATGAGACCCAAAGGTCGACTCTGAGTTCCAAAGGTGGCAAGACTTCGTTAACAGACTATAGCCAAGGTGCACTACGTCCATTACCCCCTCCACCCAGAGTTCAATGAAAGCACATCAGGTCATAAAGAGAGACCTATTGATAGCATGGGAAGAGGGAAGATATCATTGAGTTGCAGCACAGAACTCTAAAGACCAGCCAGGGGAGGCTGGACAGCACGAATGGAGCAGGCCAATTCAAGAGATGATCGTGCCTGCGAGGAAGTGGAAAGTAATCGACATGAAGTTAAAGGTTATGCTAAGTTAAATGTTTAAGAACTAATTGGTTGCGTGGAGCCCAAGTATCTAATAAATTCTGACGGAAAGGCACAACACACAGCTAGGTTCTGGAGAGGTGTCAGAACAGATTGGGATGCAAGTTGATGTGAGTATGACTTCCCATCCCCAGGCAAAAGGCCAAGCAGCGCACCCGATTTAGGTGCTCGGAGATATATATATATATAGGTCCCCTATATGATGACCTGAAGCAGGCAAATTAGGGATAGTTGAACCAGGGCATACTATATCAGGCAGACGGAGAAAGTTAAACTTACCAGAAAATAGGTATCGATAGCCTAGGGTCATCAGAAGTCCTAACCTAATGTACGGTGTAGGCAGTTAAGGATTGAAGCAGCAACTGGGTATTTCTAGAAACTTCACCAAAGAAGGGCGTTACGAGATTTGGTAAAAAGGGCAAGTTTAGCCCTAGATTTACTGGCCTGTATCGGATCCTTCGGAGAATAGGCCAAGTGGCATATGAGCTAGAACTGCCTCTGGATCTAGAATCTGTCCATCTAGTCTTTCATGTATCCATGCTGTGAAAGTGCATAGGGGGCCCGTCCCGAGTCATTCCAATTGAGGACATTAATGTTACTGAGGAGTTAGCCTACGAAAAGGTTCCAGTTGCTATACTAGATCGGCAGGTCGCAGGCTAAGGACTAAGATGTGGTCTCTGTTAAAGTACTATAGTGGAACAGGATTAAAGAAGAGATAGCCTGGGAAGCTGAGGATAACATGAGGTCTAGATATTCTCACTTTCTCCAGGATTGATTCAGATTATGTAGTTAAAGTGATGTTGTTACTCAGTTGTTATTTCACTACTTATGTTATCAGTACTGTTTAGCCGGCTACCTCTTTCTGATGAAATAGTTGTTTATAGCATCCCGTGAGGCACCTATGTTGGACTTTTCTGCATTTTAGGTTTCCGAATTGGCCATATTATAGTGGAGACTCTACCGAAATTTTTATAAGTGTGGGTTGAAAGAGTTAACTCCGTTAAGCCTGAAGATGACATTCGAGGATGAATGTTCCTAAGGGGGGATGATATTCACCCCATAAAAATGTCAACGATTAGTAAGCATATGCATGGATTTGTGATGAATAAGAAGGTCTTGACGTGTGTGGAAAAAGCATCGAAAGTAGGGTCGGGCGAGGCTAGGCTGCGAAGGGCCAGCGCGACGCACTAGCCGATAGGGGACTGGCCAGCGCAGCGCGCTAGGCCCACCGGCGCATGGAGGGGCATGACACGGGGGCACTCTTGGTGCTTTGGGCAGCGGGGGGCGCCCCCCTTCCAACGCCCTTAGCTATATATAAACCCCTCCCTCTTTCATTTAAATCATTTCCCAAATGATATCACAACCAGAAAAGTAGAAGCACACACGTTTCAATAGTTTTTTGTTTGATTATGCTACCAAACGCCGTCTAATCTCAAATTAACTTTGGGTAACAAGTCTAGTCCTATGGGAAGCATTACTACGGAGTTATTTCTCAAAAATTCGCTCGACAAATCGGAACTCCACCGAGTAAAAGTTTTCAGAATTTCTCCAAATTATTTCCTACTCGGTCACTCGCATTAGGTAAGCATTTCTCCCTTTTGAACTCTCGAAAAATTATAGATTTTCGACCGAGTTATTCGAAGTTGGATTATAGTTAATTCTATTATCGAAAGTTATCGATATATGCCGAGTTTAGTATTGAAATTAGTTCTATTCTCTCAACATAGAGGTTACAGTTAGAAAGAACTGCAGTTTGCAATTTAAACCTCACCAGTTAAATTAGAAATCAGTATTCGAGGTATGTTAATCCTTGTCCCTTCGGCAAGTTATTCTCGTCGTAGAGTGATACGACTTATGTTTTATACGTAGATAATGTTCCTATATGTTGTAATTAGCCGCTGCTAGTATATAAGGATCAGGTATGTCGTGGTTAGCCATTATCAGTAGATTACGATTACATATGTTGTGGTTAGCTGCTAGAAAATGTATAAAGACTATATCCTCAGTATCCCTTATCGGGAAAGAACATATTAAGTGTGAACACGCTAGAAGCATCATAGGAACTCCTCTGTTCTTCAGTTTATTATGTTAGTAGAATTGGATGTTTCATCATCTGGCCTAGACCTTAGAAGCTTGTGGATAGTTATTGGACCTGAGTTAGTAAGTTGAACAACGTAGGCGCAGCTAGGCGATACAACTATCAGTTTGGCGCCTGTATTATCAGTGAAGCACGCCCAGAGGCTATTGGCATCCCTCACGCCCCAGGGATAGAAACTTAGGTAGGATGTTCATACTTTAGAGTCAGCGACACTAGGATTGTCTAGTGAACTGAGTGACAGCATGTTATCTAGTTAGCTACTACTAGTGATTGTCAGTTCTAGTTGACTTAGTATTCGTCACACAGGTCGCCCAGGAGCCATCCCAGTCGTTCAGGTCAGATAGACCCGTGGGTACCCTAAGAAAGGGGACCTTATTAGCAGTTGGAGGCGGAGCCAACGCCCCAACCTGCTCCTATAATATGCTTAAGTACAGGTTGCCGTGAGTGGCTAAGTCCATGTAACTTACCTACAAGGTTAGGAATCGTCCAGAAGAGTCATATCAGATCTGAACAGACCAAGTTAAGGTCTAAAGGACTAGAACTATGTTAGCATAGTATTACCCTCAGGCTAAGAATTTCAGTAGGCTACCTGTGGAGGATTAGGGGCCGATCGCTCAAAAAACATGTTCGATCAGCAGCAGTCCTACAGTCGTTCTAGGCAAAGAAACTAAGTAATTGGTCGTCTGCGACCCTACAGTTGCTTATGAGTTATAGCTGTTCGAGCAGGATATTCAGAGTATTGTTAGGCCACTCCAGACCTCGCCCTATCCGATCTAGACAATTAGAGATCATGATCACTATCAGAATCCTCTAACTAGATACAGGAACACGAGATGTGTTTGCTAGTAACTATATAGACTATCCTAAGGGCGAGCAGTGGTCGTGTTAGGCCCAAAAGGCCAGATACGCCTTTTGAGTGGCTAGATTGAGACTTCAGTATAGGACATTGGTTGGGATTGCCCTCGCCTAGGAGCCTTTCGTGACCACCCTAGGTTTACTAGTTGTGTCATCGCTTACAGAGGCTATATGACGTTGCTCCAAGGAGCGATATGTCGTCCCAAGGGACGATGCAGAGGCCCAAGTGCCTTATTATAGTCCATTCCATGGTTGGACTATTATTTTTATGTCGTATCAGCATCACTGACCCTCGTCAAGCCTGGTGCCCAAGGTGCAGTTATCAGGAGTCCACCGGATTCAGACAGAACTACAGATCAAGAGCCAAGCGGGTTTAGTTGCAGACTCAGGAGACAGGTAGGTTGGTTGTAGCACCAGTAGAGTCATAGGAACTTGGATATGGGTATATAGATTGAAGTGTACTTGCCAGGGCTTATGGGGGTCCCGGTAGATTATTCTGTGTTGATTGTACCTTCCAGGCTTATGGGGCCAGGTTAGGTTCTTGTTTGTATTCTTGTCTACTAGATATAGCTTATGAATATATGATTGTATAGTCCTAGCTCATATACGTGTAGTGTTTTATTAGATGCAGGTTATGAATAAGCAACCTCCAGTTAACTTCTACCCCTTCTATCTACTTACTTTCAGTATTTAACAATTTCTTCTCAGCTTTTTATTATTGCCTTACATATTTAGTACATATTGTACTAACGCCCAACTATGAGGCGCTGCATTACTTTCCTGTAGGTTAGACAGACAGAGTTCAGGATCTCCATTAGTAGTTGTTCAGCGTCAGCAGTTTGGCCAACTCCTTTCATCGGAGTTGCCAGGTTGTAGAGATTACAGTCTTTCATTTATATAGCATTTGGGTAGGTCGGGGCCCTGTCCTGACTATTATTTCTATCCTTAGAGGCTTGCAGACTACAATATCCAATTAATTAGTTGTTGTTGGCCGTGTGAGGCCCATGTATATCTTATTTAGATGTCAGCCATGTGGGGCCTAGTATAGCTGCTTATTTTCCTTTTTGTTATAACTAGACAACATGGTGGTCTTGTCGGCCCGCATAGGATCCCTATTTATGTATATTGACTGGGTTAGCTATTTTCTTTTATAAGTATCGCGTGGCCTCGTCGACCCGAGGTTGTGTTTACAGCCTAGATATAGCAATTTGTTCTCTTGATTTTAAGTCATTAATAAGCACCAGAGATGCCTATGCCCAGCCAGGTCAGCCAGATTCTAGTGTGACATTAGGTGTCAATCGTGCCTCCTAAGGTGGGGCATGACATGAAGGTAGAGTTGACAACTATATGGCATGCACTAAAATGTTGCTCTAATTCTCTAAGGAATAACATCACTTTGGAGACTGATTCACTTAGTCTACAAAAGATGTTATTGAGGAAATGAAAAGTTCCTGGGGAAATAGCAGGAGCAATGGAAGAGATTCACTACATGTTGACACAGTTAAATATGGAAATTCATCACGCATTTAGGGAGGCAAATCAATTAGAAAATTATTTAGCTAATTTTGCTTTCAATCAAACTGGAAGATGCACATTCAACAATCTCCACTAGCTACCAATCAGATGCAAACAGATAATAAACATGGATAAAGCACAGATGTCGAGCTTGCAGATCAAAACAAAAAGGATAAACACAACAACACCCCAACAAAGAGCAGTTTAAGAGCATAGAGTAGGTCTCACAGTAAAGATATTTACAAGCCAAGTTTGCTAATACAGAAGAAAATATTGTAATAAGGAACTACCTAGCCTAGGCTAAGACAACTTACAAAAAGGGGGTCACCAGCAAAAATCAAGGGCACTAGAATCACATGCAACGATATTTTCTCGTACCCAGTGAAGAACCATCGACGAAGAGGGTGGGAGCTACTTGTTTTTCTTTATGTTTGCTTCATCATTAGTCAAAGCACCAAAATACACGACTTTACACCTCTTAAAAGTCCACTTTCTACTGAAACATCACCTAGACAGAAAAAAATAAAGTCAGTAAAAGAATAGGACAAGATAAACCAGAAGAACTTTACCTTTTTGAGCTGAAGAAGAAGCTCTAGCCATAGATGAGGAGGAAGCCAGTTGATAACCCAGAGGAGAACAAGGAGAAGTTGAAGACTAAACGATGACATTAATAGTTGGAGCACAAGGTTTAGGAAACCCTAATCTTTAGGAGTCTATTTGGTTATCTTAATTCCGGTCAAGGCAGTAGACTGAATTCTTAGTTAAAAAAGATCCAGTATAGTATAAGCCTAGGTCAATCAGATGTAATTCTTTTATTTTTGTTTTGGGTTCAATATGAGTCTATTTGTACACTTTTTTATGGATTAAATAAAAGAGCTACGAGCTTATATTAGCTTTAAAAAGTACTTGTTATTTATGTTGACAATATAAACCTCATCAGAACTCCGCCAAAGCTTAAAAAAATTAATTGATTATTTAAAGAAGAAATTTGAGATGGAAGATCTTGGAAAGACAAAATTATGTCTTGGTTTGCAAATTGAACATTTGACAAAAGATATTATTGTCCATCATTCTACCTATATAGAAAAGATATTGAAATTATTTTATATGAAGTACATCCAAAGTACTGAATGATTGTTTGATCACTTGATGTGAAAAAGGATATGTTCTGATCTCAAGGAAAGAATAAGAAAATCTTTGGTCTTGAAGTACCATGTCTCAGTTTAATTGATGTACCAATGTATCTTGCTAATACTACAAGACCTGACATAATATTTTCAATTAATTTGTTAGCAAGATATAGTTTTACTCCTACCCAGAGACACTGAAATGGAATCAAACATATATTGTGAAATATAAAAGGGACTACTGATATGAGCTTATTCGATCTTGTTGGTTATGCTAATGTAGAATATTTATCTGGTTCACATAAAGCTCGATTTCAAATAAGCTATATATTCATATGTGGAGGTACTGTCATATCTTAGCAAGCTACAAAACAGTCTATTGTGGCTACTTCATCAAATCATGTTGAGATAATAGTTATTCATAAAGCAAGTTGAGAATGTGTGTGGCTGAGGTTAGTAATACATCTCATTCAAGAAAAATATGATTTGAAATGTGACAAAATACCTACGATTTTATATGAAGATAATGCAGCATGTATAACACAATTAAAGGAAGGATTCATAAAAGGAGATAGAACGAAACACATTTCACCAGAGCTTTTCTTCACATGTGGTCTTCAAAAGAATAGTGATATCAACACGCAACAGATTCGTTCTAGTGATAATGTGGCTGATTTATACACCAAGTCTCTATCAACTATATCAACTGCAACTTTCAAGAAGATGGTGCACAAGATTGGGGTGCAAATATTCAAGTTTTTGGATTAATGTTCTCACCGGGGGGAGTTAATACATGTCGTACTCTTTTTTCCTTGCAAGGTTTTGTCTTACTAGATTTTTCTTGTAAGGTTTTTAATGAGGCAGCTAAAATTAAATGTGTACTCTTTTTCCTTCACTAGAATTTTTTCCACTAGGTTATTTATAGTAAGGTTTTAACAAGACATGTTATCTATCAAATAGACATCCAAGGGGGAGTGTTATAAATATATTTTGTATTATAGTGAATGTCTATTTCTCTAGAGAAAAGTTAAGGTTAGTATTTTGGGACCAAGTTAATTTTTCCTTATAAAAAAAGAGATTTCCATTCATTGTAGTTCATCTCTTAAGAGAATAAGAAATCTTCCCTTTTCTTTCTTCTTTCTTCTCTCTCTATAATATTCTTCTTCTTGTTTTATTATTTTATAACAAAAGAAATGTTTTTTTTTTCTATTTATATAAGTTTTTGTGGAAAGAATTTTTAATACTTGTACAAATAAAATAGCAAGAGACTCAATAGAATATTAATTCATGCACAAATTGATTCAGACATGAGAAAAAAAGGAAAAATCTTATTTTATTCATCCATGTTTGACTTGACACACTCCTTAAAAATAATAAATAAAATAATAATTTTACTATATCATTTCTAATTATTATAAATCATCTGAATGTTGAAAAATGAATAAGACTTAATAGTAAGAATCAAATAAATTATCTCTTGATTTTTCAAACTAAAGTGGATGAAAGTAGTATTTTAAAATGCGGAGCGCTAGGCGACACCGGGGCATAAGCCTCAGATCTTTAATTTTTAATATTTATAAATTAATAT
>JACEIK010000677.1:301599-333133 GCA_018107945.1 Datura stramonium
AACTATGCCACCCCTATGCATGAATACCTCAGTGAGGAGGTGTGTGCGACTAACTATGGATGGTTACAAGAGAGCTAGAAGTAGGCTGAAGAAGTATTGGGGGAGGTAATTAGACAGGACATGATGCAACTTCGGTTTATCGGAACATGACCTTATAAGAGGTAATAAAGGACACAAATCAGAATGGAGAGTTAGCTAGTTGAAAGTTGTCTCGTGTATTCTTCTATACTAGTAGTTGTAGTATTACTTCGAAAGTTTCTTGTTAATCCATTTCTATTACTATTTAATATTTCTTGCATTTCTTATTCTCCTATTATTTTGTTGCAGTTTCCTTTTTAGTATGCTCTGTGAGATTTTCTTTAGCATTTTGTCCTGACTTTTTCACACTCGTTATTTTCTTTTTTTCCCAAGTGAACTGTAATACTTTTACCTGTATCAAAAATCTATCGAAAAGAAACTCTATATCTCCCAAAATTAAAGTAAAATCTGCCTACACATTATATTGCATTTTCCAAACAGCATGAAACAGACTCAATGTGTACACTAATAATTAAAGGAAATCAGTTGAGATTAACAAATAACAATGAGTAACCCTTCACATGTAAGTCAAAATGAAAGACGTTAAGCCCAAATACCAAACAAAACAAAGCTGCCCGGTCCCAAAGGAGCGTCTCTCCCAATTGGCACCTAACTCTGCGTTTTATAACTCTTTATCTATCTTCCTCATCAAGCTGCCATTGATGAATTACAATTACATATAATAATACTCTAAACAATATTCAGCACACATCCCCATAGCTAAAAAAACTCAAGAAACTTCCCCCATTACAATGCACGTCTAGTTGTCTTCTTCACACTTCCCTCATTTCTTACTTTCCCCCCTATTGATCTAGATTTGATCCTTTCACTTGTTAGTTTTCTCTTCTAATATAAGCATATTGGGTTCCGTACAGTCGTCGACTTCCCCTGTTTCATTATCAAGATTTGTTATGTTTTGTCCCATTCTGTTCTGCTAGTTTCTTCCATTGAGCTCTTCCTCAAGAATCTCTCTTTGTTTCTTCATTTGGTACTAACCCAGAATATAATATTGCTTGATTCCAAAAACCCAGAAAAACCCATATTTTTTTTTTCATTGAACTCTTCCTCACGTGTTCAAGATTCTCCTCTTTTTTTCCCGGGAAATTTTGGTTCATTGGCCGTATTCAACCAAAGAATCTTTGGTTAATTTCCAAACACCTTTTTTTTTTCCATTAAGATAGTCATATTTCGATTTTATACGATTTGGTAATGGGGAATTGTTTGGGGTTATCGAGAAAGTCGACGTCGGAGATTGCGCCGGCCGACGTGCTGAAGAAACATCCGGCCGTTAAACTTTACGGACAGCCGAATAGTATTCCGACCTATTACATTCGATGTGCTCTCCTCTACAAGCCCGTCACTGTCAATTTCGTCCCTTCAGATACCCACCAATCGCCGGTGCTGGAGTACAAATCGGACTCCGTTACCGGCTCCGTTGATACCGTGCTGCGTTATTTGGACGCGAAGTTTCCGGAGCCGAAGCTGTTGACGGGGAGAATCGGTGGGTGGTATGATGAAACGACGCCATTTATTGTGTGGTTGGTGATTCTGCAGCATAGGAGCATGATGTGGCACTTGGAGAGAATGGGGAGGTGGGCGGAGGACTTGGCGGCGCGTGGAGGCAAGGCACGAGGTGATCCGGCAATGGGGACTCCACGAATGGAGATGAGGAAGTTTGCGAGAGGTTATTCACAGTTGCTGGAGCTAATGCTTGAACATGCTCAAATGGAAGAGAGAGTTGTCTTTCAGATCTTGGAAATGGCTGATAGAGGTACCTTCCTTTTATCAGATTGCTGAGCATATAGAGAAGATAATTTGTTTGTTAGCTTAGCTCCATTGTTTAACTGTAAATCAAGTAAATCTTTTTTATCAATCAATCAACGACGCCTCAATGCAAAATTCTCTGTATCTAGTCCATTCTGTAGTTGGACGTGCAGCTGAACGCGCAGAAATATTGTGTTCTATACTGCTTTTTGTTGGATTGTATTGGTGTTTGTTCCCGTGTGGGGGCTTGTTTTTGGACATATCGAATTTTTGGTTCAATATTCAGACTATTAGCTAGTTTAAGTAGGTTAGTTTTAACTAGCATAAACCAACTGCAAGTCTTCTACTTGAGTCATTCTACCTGATCAAAACAAAGTCTTCTACTTTACTTGAGCTTGTAACAATTATGCTTGGAAAATGTCTCTTTGTTATGATTAATTCTATCTATGATTTGCCTATTTTAAGAAAGATATCTGAAAATGGAAAAGGGAACAGGGTTACAACCACAGAGTTGAATAGCAGCTTGTGCCAGAAAGTTCGTAGTTACTAACTTAGAAGATTGATTGATCCTCAAGTAAGGGTGTATGGATGCACAGAGGCAAGATGCATAGTAAAATCTAATATCTAGATTTGTTTTTCTTCATGGTGCGACTGTTATTTGCAGTTTGAACAATTAACTCAATTGACAAAGACTCTGTATGTATCTTTTCTAGAAAAAATCGAAGAATTTGAATAAGAGGTTTGAAAAATGGGGAAATCTATGTAGATGCTGCAGATTCTGCCAAGCATACATCAGAAGGGTATCCCGTCTCCTGGATTATTGGGGATGGGGGGTTGTTGAACTGGAAGAGAGACAAATTTTCCTGGATAGGCAGTGACTGATCAACAAGAATGTTTAGCTTATTAATTTATTCTATTGGGAATTATGCCCTAGTTTTAGTTATTGGTTTGTCCAACATTATTTGCTTCTCCAGATGCGTGTTGATCTGGTAATCTGTTGTTTTGCCGCGATATATTGACCTTTAGTGGGCTATACTTCAGGGTTGTCTAAAGCTGCAAATGAGGAGCATGCACGGGACCTTCCTATGATGAATGGTATTAAAGAAGATATCAAATCCATAGGAGTTCTTGATTCAGGGCATCCTGCCTACCAAGAGGCCCTGTGCAACCTTTCTACACGACTCAAAACCTTACAGGTGCGTTCATCTTTCAGCATATCATTTCCAGGATTCCTATAACGGTTTTGCAGGATAAAGATTTTATTCTACCGAATTCGTCTGAACTATCTTTTACTAACAGTCTTACTTTATATCTAATAGCAGGAGCATAGCAAGAAACACTTTGAAGAAGAGGAGAAGAATCTACTGCCCCTAATGGAGGCAGCTGAATTGAGTAAAGCGCAACAAGATAAAGTCTTAGACCAGTGTTTGGATGTCATGCACGGGACACACTCGCATCTTTTTCGGTTCTTTATGGAAGGCCTCCTCCCTCCAGATGCAATGCACTACTTGGACATGCTTTCTAGGTGCAGTGACCAAAACCGAGTGTCTTCAATGCTCAGGTTAATCATTGATAAGGTTGTATGATTCGATTTTTGACAATCAATCATCGTTGCTTCGAAATATAAATTGCAATCATCAATGAAATTAATCATTGAGTTGGTCTAGCTTTGCTTGTAAAGTGGAGCATTTGATGCTATAATCACTGTAATTACTTTGCTTTGCTCTTGTTTAATGGCATGTGGGGCTCCTAAGTGGAGTCCTTAAGCACCATTGATACCTTCTGTTGTTTCTTTCACGAGGCAGATACTCAAAGCGAAAGGGGAGGAGAGGAGGTTGCCTTTTGTTCTTTCTACTTTTAGTATTTTCTATCTTTGTTCTTTTACTTTAGCAGTTTAGCTGGTTATAGTAATCTGCACATAGTGAAAAACATCAAGGGGACAAGCTTTGATGAATGTTTGCTTTGAATCTACTTAGCTGTTAATGTAAATAATTTTGAAGGTGGTCCATGTGGATGTTGTTGCTTTTCTGTAAATAAGGTTTTATGTCATTTATGTTTTTGTCCATGTTCATCTAAGTTTCTTGTATGTCATGCCATTGGTCTTAACTTTATGCCTTTAGCTTGGGAGAACAAAAAAGAATATTGGATTGTGGATAAGCCTATTGCTGCTTCTTTTGTGTTATACCTTTTGCATTTTGTTCTTCCCTTCCAAGTTAAGTTAAGTTAGCGGACACTCCGTCCTCTCCGAACTTCACTTGTGGAATTATTATGGGGTGTGTTATTGTTGTTCCAAGTTGCATCTTGTCAATTTAGATGTTACAACCTTGGGAAGCTGAGATAATTTAGGTTTAAAAAATAATTTGATTAAATTATTTTATTTATTCTTTAATCTCAATTTAATAATACTCTTCCTTTCGCCACATTTATTAGGGTAAGAGCAAAAGTGAAAAAAAAAATTAGCGAAAAGGGTCAAAAATATCTCTCTATTTTTATTTATTGGCCAACTTTATCATCCGTTATATGATAGGGCCAAATTTGTCCTCGCTGTTAACAAAGTATACGAAAATATCCCTCAATTGGACTGAATTCCCTAATTTCAATAAAATTATCTGTATTTTAAAATTTTACTTGCATATCCAATGTACCCGACCCAAACCCACCTAAATCTAATATCCGTTGCTCAACACACAGACCCATTTCACACATATAACCTACCTACCTTCTTTCTTCTCTTCCCAATCCTTTCTTCCTTCTCTCTCATATTATCTCCCCCACCTCGACAAACAATAACAACTTGGCTCTCAAGTCTACTGCTCGGTGAACTCCATCTCCGACCAACTCTGCTCCCATTCTCTTTCCCCCTTTCTCGAATTTATACCTTGTTTCGGTAATCTAGTGAATTAGCCATCTCTGACGAACACGAAATCTATGAACCACCACTAACGGGCTAATGGCCAACAAACCTTCAGATCTGGCAAATTAATACAATTCTTATGTTTTGGCATTCTTTTTCTCCTTTGCCTCTTCCAACAATAATTCATGATGGAATCAAACAATGATGATTTTGCTCTACTTAGATTAAAATTAGAGTCAAGTTTGTGTTTTTGCTATGAAATTGTGCAATCTCCAAATAAATAATTTCTAATAGAAAAGAGATTAAATTTTATTTTTGCAGTAGATTGTTATCAATCTCATTCCTCTAGAAATTCCGCATATAGCAGGTCTCAAAGCTATCATAGAAAAGAATTTATCACTCAATTTTCAAAAAAAGATATATACAACCACGGAAATTTGAGGTTGGAGCAGAGTAAAAACTTCTACTAACAATTAGCAAAAATAGGAAAAAGGAGGGGGTTTAACATGCACATTCTCTGCTTTCGCTCCACCATACATCAACAATTCCAAAAGAATTTAAAATCCGGCAAGTCACCGACAATCAAAACCCAACAAGCACTGCCCATGGCAGAAATAGCGACCACCTCTTCAGCATCTCGCCGAGCACTAATTCAAGTCATTCAGTCATGGAAAGCTCTGGCTCCCTCGCGACGAACTCCCTCTTTCCTAAAATCTCATGTCTTTGAGAAACCAAAATTTGCAAGTTCTTCATTTTATTTTGTAAATTTTGGAATTTTTTTAAAAACCTATTTCAACTGGTTGATGAATTGAAGATTAACCTTGAATGGTTATGACAATTTGTGGATGATACTTGTCGGAATTTTCTTTGTTGTGTCCCGTCGGCAGTTTCAGGGACACCAGTGGTCTCTCCTTATATGTAATGGGCGGTTTAATTTGTTTAGTGGTTCTGTGTCTGGGTTTGGATAAGGTTTAAAGGGAAAACGGTTAATTTAATTGAAATCGGATAATTTTGTTCAATTTGGAGGATTCCGTCCAATTGAGGGATATTTTCGTATATTTTATTAACAGCGAGAGCAAATTTGGCCCTATATTATAATAAAGATAAAGTTTGTCAATAAATGAAAGTAGAGGGAATATTTTTGATCATTTTTCCAAAGAATTAATTCTATCTTGATTTTTTAAAATGACAAATACTTTACATAATTACCATGACAAGTGAAATGAATCTGGGATAAGATCTTGTNATGACAAATACTTTACATAATTACCATGACAAGTGAAATGAATCTAGGGAGTATTCCATATATTTTAATTTATACATTTTATTTCTTATTTTAGTCTACAACAATAATAACATACCTAGTATAATCTCAGAAAGTGGGATCTAGGAATAGTAGAATGTACACAGACCTTACCTCCACCACAGAAGCAGAGGTTGTTTTCGATTGACCCTTGGCTCAAGGATAAACAAATCAAAGCAATTCAAGAAAGGAAATAACCGATGAAACATAACATATCAAACATCATCTGAAGTAAAACTACTACGATATATAAGGTTCAAGAAACAATAGATAATAGCATAAATCTAGGGGCAAGATACTATAGATGTAATACTACGACTACTAGTATGGACGGATTTGCTAAACAACGATCTACTCTCTACTTACCTACTACTCTGATTCGTGTGCTCCACAACTTATCTAGGGTCATATTCACTGTAAGCTGCAACTGTGTCATGTCCTGTCTAATCACCTCTCTTCAATGTCTCTTCAACCTACCTCTACCTCTTTTGAAACTATCCTTCGGCAATCGTTCACACCTCTATACTGGGGCATCCATATATCTTCTTTACACATGTCTGAACCATATCAACCTTGCTTCTAGCATCTTGTCCTCCAGCGGAGCTACTCCCACCTTGTCCTAGATATCCTCATTTCTAATTATATCTCTCTTAGTATGCCCACATATCCATCGCAACATCCTCAATTTTTGCAACTTTCATCTTCTGAGCATGAGAGTACTTAACCGGCCAATAGCCTACACCATACAACATAGTAGGTCTGACCACCACTCTGTAGAACTTGCCTTTAAGCTTTGGTGGCACCTTTTTATCACACAGGACTCCGGATGCAAGCTTTCATTTCATCCATCCCGCACTAATATGATGAGCGACATTCTCGTCAATCTCCCTGTTACCTTAAATAATAGACCCAAGATATTTGAAACTTTTGTTCTTTTGAATATCCTATATATCCAGCCTCACTACCATGCCAGCCTCATGCATCACCTCACTAAACTTGCACTTTAAGTATTTGGTCTTGGACCGACTCAACTTGAACCCTTTAGATTTCAAGGTTTGTCTCCAAACCTCCAGCTTAGCATTAATTACTCCACGTATTTCGTCAATCAGAACTATGTCATCTGCAAATAATATACACCATGGTACCTCCCCTGAATTTGTCATGTTAATGTATTCAATACCAAGGCAAATAGAAACAGGCTAAAGGTTGATCCCTGGTGCAGCCCTATTAAAATTGAAAAGTGCTCCAAGTCCCTCCCGCTGTCCTGACCCGGGTCTTGGCTCCCTCGTATATGTCCTTGATCACCTGATCAATGTCACCAGTACACCTCTAGCTTCCAAGCATCTCCATAGAACCTCTCTTGAGACTTCGTCGTAAGTCTTTTCAAGGTCAATGAACACCATGTTTAGGTCCTTCTTCCTCTCCCTATACTGCTCCACCATTCTCCTTATGAGATGAATGACTTTTCCAGTCGAGCACCCCGATATGAATTCGAATTAATTCTTGAAAATAGCCACACCCCTTCTCGCCCTCAGCTCCACCACCCTTTCACACACCTTCATAGTGTAGGTTAGCAGCTTGATACCCTTATAGTTGCTGCAGTTTTGAATGTCCTTTTTTTTTGTACAACTAAATCATCGTACTCTATCTCCATGTTTCAGGCATCCTCGTCGTCTTGAAAATAACTTTAATCAGCCACCAAACTCACTCTACCTACGCTCTTCCAAAATTTCACTAGGATCTTGTCTAACTTGGTCACTCTACCTCTACGCATCCTATGAACAACTTTCTGGACCTCCTTTATCCCTATACGCCGACAATACCCACAATCACAATGCCTCTCCGATTACTCCAAATCCTCCAACTCAATGACACTGTCCCCTTGTTCATTCAAGAGTTTATGTAAGTAAGTCTATCATCTCCGTCTAATAGGGGCCTCTTCCACCAGTACTTTACTATTCTCATCCTTGATGCACTTTACTTGGTCTAGGTCACGAACCCTCCTCTCTCTTGCCTTGGCTAATTTGTACAACTTCTTATCCCCGTTTATTTTTAGTCTGTTTTTTTAAAAAATTGTTTCCCTCTATATTTTAATTTGAATCTTCAATTCCAATATCTCATATGTCATGTTTAAGAACATACGATTCAAAAGCCATTTTGTTATTTATACATTTTTTTAATTTAAGATGATAACATTTCAAAGTCTAGATCTATCAGAAATAACCTCTAACCTTTTCAAACTCCACTTATAAAATTATACTGACTCTGTCATTGTTATCATAAAATTCAAAAATCTACTCCATTTTTATTAAAAAGAATTTATCTGTTAAACTTAATCTTATATTTAAGTTATATCCAATTTTCTTTGATCTAGTTCCATCAATTAATTCTATCTACAGTGTTAAAATTGATGATAGCTGGCCTCACTTCTATGATTCTTTTTCAATTTTTGAAATTTAAATTTAGAAGCACTTATTGGAGGAAATAAATTCAATCTGGAAGACCGCACGTGATTTTAGCAGTCTTAATAATACTTGCATTAATAATAATATTGACCCAATCTCACACATTATTCATTCATTAATTTCATTATACCTCTTATTTATTTAATAAATAATAATACATATTACTTTTTTCGTAAAAATAATAATAAATATTTATATCAAATATGATACAAATATTAATTAACATGTATACTGCCAAGGCGTAAGTTATGTAACATGAAGCTTGTCTTAAAAGCGGAAGTTCGTACAATTAAAATTATTATTACAAGGGAAGAAGTTCGGTGCATTGAAATTACGCCTATAGGCACAAGTTCAATGTATAAAAAATTATGCTAGAGCGTAAGTTAAGTAGTGGCTTTTGTGCGCAAAGGCGAGAAGTTCATGCAATTGAAATTATTGCCTAAGGGCGAAGTTGATGCATGAACACGCGTAAATACGGATTGATATGACATTATGCCGGAGGTACAAGTTGATGAAATTTGTGCCTTATAGGTAAAAGTTCGAATGCCTTGTGAATTTGTTTTGCCTTGTGATTTTTTATTGTTTTAAAATTTTAAAAAATATTGAGGATATTTTGTCCCTTTTTGTGCCAAAACAAGGACCCAGAAATTAAAGATCACTAATTTGAGAGGCAAAAGAATTAAAGACCACCCGAGAATGGGCAATCAACGCCAAAAACTTATTAGACTATTAGTGGGTAGTGAATTAATGGCTCGGGTATTTCAGTCCACATTAGGTTATTTAGGTTCGCAATTTCGTTAATAAAATCAAGTAGAACCGAATAACTGAAATTATTAAATTTAAAATCGAAATCGATCGAATAAATCGAAAAAATTGAAATCAAAATTTTAAAAATTCAGTCCAATTAATTTTTCAATTTGAACCAAAAATATACCCGAGACCTAAGAGTAGGTGTACCTAAGATTCAAATGGCTAAAGGCAATAATTTTTATAGATTAATTTCCCTCCTAAGAAGGCTGTCACATTATTCATCATCGAAAAAAATCTTTTCTATTCCCAATTTTATTATTTAAAATAAATAAAAATATTTTTATTTGTTTAATTTTAAAAAATAAAAATTACCCATTCAAAAATTTACCTTTAAAAAGGAATCGAGACCATAAAAAAATCAAGCGGATGATTTATGCCACATTGCCACTAATATTGGGAAAAATAAAAAAAAGAACATAGAAATATGAAATAAACTAATAATAATAATAAAAAATTTAAATTCTTCTTTGTTTCCACATTTTAAGTATGGCTACAAGATACTACTTCTACGGCATAATCATCCTTGATTTCAAAACTAGACGAACGGAGACGGCTATATAATTATCGGTACGAGTTCAATTAAATTCATAATTTTTGATACGGAGTATAAATTTATGTGTTAGAATTAATTAAAATTGCAATAAGTAGTAAATATGAACCCATAACTTAATATAACGGGTTCGATATTAAAAATTCAAAGAAATTAAATCTTATAAAGTTTAAGTTTTGAATCCGCCTCTGTGCACGAGAAATACCTCATCCAACACTTAAAATAGCGGTGCCCTTGGAGACTTATGATTAAATATTAATATCCTTCAACAATGGAGAAACTTAGCCTTTTTGTATAAATTCTACGCCATAACAGCTGTACTTTGAGAGACATATTGAAATCGGGGCTTTGGGAGAACTTTCAGGGTCAATGAAATTCTCTAATTTTTTTTATACAACTAAATATCACGTCCTTAGTCTTCAACTAAATGCATGTGTGACACTTGAAAACTTACTCACGTTCTTTCATTACTTGCTTATGATATTGCTATGCCATGCATTTACAAATAATGAATGTCCTTCTACTTGTAGTACTCACCTAGGAGTTAATACGCAAATTATAATTACTATACAAGTCCTCATATTGATAAAATAGTCCCCTCTCTAGAAATTTTTATAATACTAGAAAGTTCCAAAAACTTTCCTAGCAAATTCATAAAGTTCTAAACTATTCATATTTCTCCAGAAACTTCACATAAGTGCTAGCCTTTTTCTTTTATATAAATATCACATTTCAAAATATGTGCCAAGTGATGGTTACTTGGCATGATGATATGACAGGTCATTACATAAAACTGATATTTTTTAAAATATAGAGATAACGGCTAAAACACATCGAAGCTATTACTATTTTACGAATTTCACATCTCAACTATCAAATTATTTTTTTTTAAAAACAATAAATAGTTAGTGTATGTAACTCGTGAAAAAAATAATAGTGCAGATGTACTTTTAACTATCAATTCAAAAATATATTAAGGACTATGTATGTCAAAGGGGATATATTAGGGACCAAAATGATCCAATTACCAAACATGAAGGACCATTGTCTAAATAATTCAGGGTCCAATAATATTATTTTGAGGAGTGGAAAATCAAGAGTGGAGTCTCCACTGTTCGCACTTTCTGGCGGGAAGTGAGAAGATCGTCGATAACTAGAAAGAAAGGGCAGTAATTCGGAAAGGGGCGGCGGCTACAGCCGAAATGGGTTCTTTGGGGCAGCTCCCAATTTGGGCATCGAAGCCTTGCATCATGGGTATTGATGAAGCTGGTCGCGGTCCTGTTTTAGGTAACATTTTCCTCTCTTTGTCGCTGTTCCCTGACTGCTGAGTAGAAGCGGATTTTGATTTTACAGGTTCAACCTTTAAGGTTTTTAGCATTCAACCCATTATACTTTTAAAGTTATGGGTTCATATCTACTATTTTATTGCAATTTTGGTGGATTTTTACCCATAGATTTATAATCCTCATGGAAAGTACTGGGTTTAGATGAACCCGTCCCTGTTGCTGGGGATGGGTTTCACTTTGCATCTGTTTAACTTTCGGTGTACATTCCTTCATGCGATTTACAGGGCCAATGGTGTATGGATGCCTGTATTGTGCACGCTCATACCAGAAGACTCTTTCCACGTTACAGTTTGCAGGTTACTAATTAAAGACTTGTACTTTTGAATTATTTTTGTTTTATTTTGCTATCTTAGCTCACAATGCCAGTCCAAATCCCTAATTAAAGGAGGATAGATAATTGTGCTTGATTGGAAGCAGAGTAAAATTAGTCAAATGTATGATGGATCCTCACAATATTGAATGTGTTGTGTTAGGATGTACTTTCCTGTGCATGCTGTATTATCAGTGCCGGGATTTGATGTTAGAAAAGGATTCGGGTCCAAATAGATCAGAATGGATATTTAAGATTTTCTTATAGTCTACGTCAATTACTTAGGATTGAGGTGTAATTGTTGTTATTGTTGTTCCGCCTTCACTCTTTGATTTTCGTTGGATTTGGGTTCAAGTATCTTCTCTAAGGATGCATTCAGGGTTTTAGTTGTTTATATTTGTTTCATGTTGGAGTTGCCTACTGTCATTCTTGGTGATGGAGGGTCTGCTTGTTCTTGGGTTGTTATTAATTTGATGATGAAGAAGTGCTACCAAATCGGTATTGTGTTTTGCAGATTATTGCTAGACAATAATCAATGTACAATTTTCTGGAATTCCCATTCTGTGTAGACCTTTTTAGCTATTAGCCATTGCCATTTTCTATTGCAGAAATTGCATATACAGCTCTGATTTTCTAATCTTTTCTGTTATATGGATAATAGTTAACCTATGATCTGTTTGGAGATTGGCATGTGAGGAAAAAAGAAATGTTAAAGAATGAAAGTGAATAGTAGTCAGCCAGCTAAAGTCATTGTTTCATTTGGATGACCAATGAAGATCATTTCTAAATTCTAAAATGCTGTCTCTTTCTTTCTGAATTACCTTATTGGCATCTCGTCAGTCCCATCCTTTTTTTTTCCTGTTACACATAAGCGACTGCACCTTTCTCATTGCTTCTTGAGACTTCTGGGGTTTGTTTACTTTTTTCTCAACTCAAAGAAAGTGAGAAATTGAAACCACATAGAGGTGTTTTGTGTTATAAGATTGCCTTTCCTTGAAGTGCAAAGATGATTATTCAAAGTTTTACGGCAAATCCTCAGCTGGGTGAATTTAACAAAAGGAAGCTATATATCCTGATTAAAATGTTAGAAAAAGCGGGTTGGCAAAAAAAATACTTGTCTAAAGGAGGGAAAGAAGTGCTTATTAGGAGCACTTTATTGAGTATCCCTACTTATTGCCGGTCCCTGTTCACGCTCCTACAGTTGTGATAGGGAAGTTGGAAAAGTTGCAAAGAAACTTTCTTTGGGAAGCGGCGGACGGGACAAAGAAGTCTCATTTAGTTCGTTGGCAAACTGTGACATCTCCTAAACGGTGGGAAGGACTTGGGGTTAAGGACTTGAAGGTCTTTAACAGAGCACTCTTGGGTAAGTGGTTGTGGAGATTTGGGGTGGAGGAAAAAGCCTTATGGAGAAGGGTGATAGCGGATAAATACGGAGAGATGGAAGGGGGATGGATAACAAATGTGATCACGATGCCCTTTGGTTGTGGTGTGTGGAGGAATATCATGAAGGGGTGGGATGCCTTTAATGATAACATTAGTTTCAGAGTTGGGGAAGGGAGTAGGGTTAGTTATTGGGGGCAAAAGTGGTGTGGAGGTTTGGTGCTTAAGGATGAATTTCCGATATTGTATGGAGTCTCTTGCCAAAGGGAATTGTCTGTTCAACAAATTAGGGGGGCTCTTGGGGATGGGACCTTAAGGGATTTGAGCTTTAGGAGAACTTTCCGAGATTGGGAAGTAATTGAGTTTCAGAGATTGCTAAGTTTACTTCAAAAGCAATGCGAGCCAGTTAACAGACCCAATATTTTGAGTTGGGAGTTGGAGAATACCAAAGTGTTCTCGGTTAAGTCCTTTTATGAGGAACTTTTGGTTAGGGGACAAGATAGTTTTCCATATGTCTCGATCTGGGTAACGAAAGTGCCGAGGAAGGTGTGCTTCTTCACGTGGTTGGCTACTAAAGGAGTGATTATGACGGTGGAGAATCTTAGAAAAAGAAAGGTTGTTTGTATTAGCTGGTGTTTCCTTTGTAAGGAGGCGGGTGAGGAAGTGGTCCATATTTTGTTACATTGCAAATTAGCCACGAGGTTATGGGAGGATATCTTTAGATGGTTTGGAGTTTCCTGGGTTATACCAAGAACCATCAAGAAGTTGATGCTCAGTTGGAAGAGTGGAGCTAGGAGAAGAAGGCAAAAGGCTTGGAATGTTATTCCCCTTGCTTTGATGTGGGTCTTTTGGAAAGAGAGGAATAGGAGAGCTTTTGAAGGGGTGGAGATGAGCTTTACTCAATTGAGGAGTAGTCTCCGATCCCTTATTTTTCCTTTGGAGCACCCACGTAGTTCCTATTTGTATAGAGGTTGGGTGTCTTTTGGAGTGAACCATATTTTGTAGGTCACTCCTCTTTTGATATGTCTCTTGTATACGACCATGTCGGCATTGTTATTATCAATGAAACCTTTTACTTGATAAAAAAAAAGAAGTTAGAAAAAGTATTGGATGATTGGCATAAGATATCATGTTGTTTTCTCTACATATAACAAATAACTATTTTACCTTCTGTCTTACCAGTAGTATTAGCACTATTCTTGTAGTTTCTTGTTCTTTGATTTCGATTATCACCTGTGTTTTGTGCTCCAGTTATCACATTATTTCGTTGTCATTACTGTTCTTTCTTCTATTTGTTGTGTAATGCCCTCCACTTTGCATTGTTTCGTTGTTGTTATTTCTCCCATATATGTATTATCCCCTTTTTCAAACTGTTTGGAATGCTTTATTTAAGCCGAGAGTCTATCAGAAACAGCCTCTCTATCTCTATGAGGTAGGGGTTAGGTCTGCATACACTCTACGCTCCCCAGACCCCACTTGTGGGATTACACTGAGTATGATGATTGGATAACAAATAACTATTTTACCTACAAATTTCTTTTCATATTCATGCAGACTCAGTTTTTTTTTCTTATGATATATAATACAGACTCAAAGACTTTGAAAGAAGAGAAGAGGGAAGAATTAATCGAGGAATTAAAGACAAATGAATCCATTGGATGGGCTGTTGATGTGATAGATCCTAGAGATCTCTCAGACAAGATGTTAAAGAAGTTTGTACAAAACTCTCTCTTGCTTTACCATACACCAATTTTGTCAATTCCTCACATGATTTCTTTTTTCTACATTCTTGAATCTGTTTTTTTTTTAAATAAAAAAAACTGATGGTTTCTCTTTTCTACTTTTTGATAGAAACAAAATAAATCTTAATGAAATATCACATAATTCTGCCATTGGCCTTGTAAGGAAGACACTGGACCTTGGTGTTCTTTTAACTGAGGTAAGACTATCTTATTTTGAGTTCAATAGACTTGCTTCCCTTCAAGATGTTTGTGCTGCACTGGCTTGTGTTTTCTTTTCGCAAAAGGGTAAACTTAATTAAAAATAATAGATCCATTTTCATGGAATATGTGTATGTCCAACTTAGTTTGTCCAGTTTTTACAGAAAATTGGTGCAGAAGAAGGTACCCACCTTCTTGTTGGGGTGGGGGTGGGGGTGGCAAGTAAGAGAAAAAATGTCAACTATAGGGAGTCAAGGAAGGACTTCAGGTGCGTTTGCAATACTATATGAGCTTTAGGATTTAGAATTATATACAAACAAAGAGGTGAAGCAAAGAGAATGATAGGGTGATTTGTGGTGGTAAGTATATGTCTATCAAACAACTCAGAATCAAGTTGGTGATACGGTCATATGGGACACCACAACATAAAATAAGAGAAAGGAATAAGCTGATAGAGCCAAACGATCAACTTTGCAGTGGTGCTGATCAGAAAACTGATTGCTGACTGTTACTCTATCAGATCTGTGCACAACCTACCACTCAGACTTCCAACTTCTTTCCCTAATTGTGCTGCTTGTGTTCAGGAGAATATTATGGTGCTGACTACCCACGTAACGCTACATTCAGCCTTCACTTCATTTTCTGATTGATTTGATGCTTTGGTTGATGGTTGAATAAAAGAGAAATGCGTCTACTACCACTTCCTCCCCCACCCAGTAGGGGAACAAAATAAGGAAAAAAGAAAAGAAGGAGTAAATCTGTTTTCTGGTTCCTGTTCCTTTTTTCTCTAGTTGGCATACATAGGGCTTTCTCTTGCCTCACAGAATAGACCCCTTTCTGTGACTGTTAAGAGAAGAAATACTGAAATAGATCAGCTAAAGGAACTATACTTCAACCATCCTTGCTATTTTAACCAAAATATCAATCAATCAGCTAGATGAATAATCCCAAACTAGTTGAGTTCTGCTATAGGAATCCTGCATAACCCATTTGGAGGATTCATGATAATTGGACTATTTTTATGTTGTTCATCCACCCACTGCAAACTCTCCTCCTTTATCTGGTTTTGAGATCGACTATACTACGCATAGACATTGGCAAAGTTATTCTGACCAAAATATGTATTACATAAATCTGCCTCCTCCAACTCCAGATATCTACAGGCTATCTTTTTCTTAATTGACAAACTAACGTGCCAACTTCTGAAATTCAACCTTTACTCAGTTTGCTTTACCTGATAGATGAGGCTCTGATGTACACAACATACCGCTGAAACAGAACTCTTTTGTGTCAAATTTAAGACCAGACACTCAACCAGACCAAAGTTTTTGCAGCTTACCTAGCTCTCAACAGCTCCAAGCTAACCTAGAGGCATATAGGTGATTGTATCTTTTGTCCACATATACTTGTCAGACCTCAATTTCTAAATATACTATTCAGAACTCAACATTCTCCTCTATGGGTATGTGCTTGTCGTGTTGTCGTGCTCTCTTTGCCACAGACCACTACTTTGATTTTGGTTATCACATTTCATACCTTTAGTTTTGTTAGTGTACTATATGGTGTAAATTGCTTAATTTCCTTGATGGCTGTACTTCACTAAAAAGCAAATAGTAAAAGAATAGACTTGATGGCTTCAAATACTGAAACTGATAACATTTGCAAATCAATTATATATTTTATACCACAAGTTATTTAGACATTGTAAGAAGCAATGCACTAATGAATTCCATTCAGGTTTATGTGGATACTGTTGGTGATCCTGAAAAGTATAGAGTGAAGCTATCTGAAATATTTCCAGCAATCAAATTTGTTGTTGCAAAAAAAGCTGACAGTCTTTACCCAGTCGTAAGCGGAGCCAGTATTGTTGCAAAGGTGACTTGGCATCTCCCACTGTCTCACTCTATTATCTCCATTTGTAAGATTATAATCTGAATTCATAATTCTTAATGTCATTTTGAACCGTCTTTCAGGTTACTAGAGACCGAGCTTTGCGTGATTGGGTGCTTGATGAAACTGCTGAGAACATGCAGAGGAACTTCGGATCTGGATATCCTGGAGGTAGTTTTTTAACTTCCATTCAGTTAAAGTTGCGATGATATGTTGCTAGATTCTAACATCTTACTCAAAATGGACGTGGCAATTTGGCATCCATTGTTGCCTGTAGATCCTGAGACAAAAGCTTGGCTGGATCATCACAAACACGCAGTTTTTGGGTTCCCAACGTTGGTCCGTTTCAGCTGGGGAACATGTAATGCATACTCCAAGGACAGTGTTGAAGTACTATGGTGAGTCCATTACCAGCTTCCATAAAACATTCGACAGGATTAAAAAAATTTGGTTTGCAATTGGAGCATGCAGAGATCCTTGTATTTATCATCTCATTGATTTACTTTCTTCTCAATTCCTTATGTATGGTCAATCATGTTAAGCAGTATATTTTTTTCCCCAAAGTCTCTTCATTTGCAAGCTTAAAACCATTGGAAATGCGTTGGGACAATATTTAGGATAACATTCTTTAAAAGAAGAGTGAATGGTGAAAACTCATCTAAAGTATTGCGATTTTTTGAGTTTCATACCTAAACTATCAGATGTGTGAGTTTCCTACCTGAACTATTACCAAATGTTTATCGAAACACATCTCAAACTATAAGTTGTTTCAGGTAGGAAAAGTGAGCAACTGATAGTTGAGGCGTGTTTTGATAAATAGTTGATGATAGTTTAGGTAGGAAAATGAACACCTGGCGGTTCAGGTATGAAATCCGAAAAATCAGGATACTTCATATGTGTTTTTTATCTTTCACTCTTAAAAGAAAGAAAAAGCATCCTCGCCTCCATTGGAACTTGGAGATGAGTGAGAGCTTAACAAGTTGTTCCTACTGCAACAGAAGCAGTTCAAAACTTCAAATCATATTTTTGCTATGAGTAATGTTTAATGTGGTTTCCATAGGGAATCCGATGCCAACGACGAAGATGAATCCAATGGAAGAGCTAGTAAGCGGCAGGTGAAGCTAACTAATATTGGTTTCACAGGTGTAAAGAGGAAAAGTGAAGATATTGAGTCAAATGGGAAAGGTCGTTGCAAATTCTTCCAAGCTCGTAAACTTGAACTCCTCACGCAGTTTTGAAGGACACAATTCATATTTTACTTATAGGATATGAAATGTTGATTCAAACCGAATTCATCTGGCATTAAGTAGAAACAGTGGACACTGGTACATGTTTTAAGGATCACACATACGTGTTCTTCCTGGTTCCCGCAGTTCTTGTAGTTGCCGCGTCTTCAGCTTGCAGCAACTGGAATCTCCTCTGCATTATGGAGACCAGTGGCATCTGAAAGGTTTTCATGTAATCGCTTAAATTATCTGTTATTTCATTCATGTGTGCCAATTTCTGCTGTCTCATCTATACCTTTGGAACTCGCATACCATATACTATCATACTTCCAGCCCATTCAGGAATGAGGAATTCTGCATTTAAATTTTGTACGTAGATTTTACACTGTAGTACGCATTATCTTGAGCATTGAGTACATGAGGTGACTGTGGACTAATTAACTACTCCCTCCGTTTCAAAAATAATTGGTGACACTACCCTTTAAAACTACTCACTTCTACAAAGTAAAATGCATTTTTACTAACTTATCCTAATAAATACCTTTAAAAAGATGTAACTTTTACTAGTTTATAAATCTCTCTTCGTTTAAATAAGAATAAAACTAAAAAAATATCATTAATATGTTCTTGATAATGTGAAACACCACTTATTTTAAAACAAAAAGGTTAAAACATCACTTAAATTTGAAACAAGAGGGAGTAAAAGTTTATGTACAGGTATGCAAGTATCTTGCATTTATTGGTTTAGTGAAAACATGGAAATGGGGGGTAATCCAACCAATAGAAGAAAGGAAGAATGAATTATCACATTATCACTTCCTTTCTATTTTTAGAGGAATGATTTAACATACATAGACTGCTGCATATTTAACCACTAGAATCATGAATTTTAATCTTGTTCCTTAGCAAAGTGTTCACTGGCTGGCTGAATTGAAGTTATCTTTTCGATCAACTACCCATCCAATCGAATGCAAAAAACACACTGGAATCACGCAATGCAGGTCGTAGAAGAGTGATAAAGTTCTTTCGAGTACCCAGGAATCATCAAAAATATCTTTGGGCATTCAGAAAAACTCTACAATCCCAACCCACTTGACTCGATTCATCTGTAATTTCCACCCCCACCCATTCATATTTCCATTCTTTCTCCATAATCTTCCCAGTTCAAAGGATTTACAGGACAAATTCCGACCTTCCTATGTTTATTCAAAAACAAAAACTCACCAGGGATGATTATAAAGAAGAAAAAAAAATTAAATAAAAATTTCCTGTCTCAGATCCAGTGAGATCCGATTACATGATACAAATATAAACACCAAGGATAATAAGAGATGTACCAAAAAGAGCGAGACCAACACGGGTTTCTTCACCGAGAATCAATCCGAAAACAGCAGTCGCAGCAAAAGTGGTGGCGTTGGTAACAGGAACAGCTAAAGAAATGGGTGTATCGCTGAGGATCGCGAAGAAAGTAGCTGATGCTGACAGATTTAGAAGAAACGGCAACGAATACTGCCATATTAAGAGAAGCTTGAGCCAATTTTTGATAGTGGTGATCACTGGGTGTTGCGGTGTGTTTGGTTGAGGTAGATATTTGATGGTTTCGTCCCATTTGATTGCTCCTTTTCGCATTAGGGCATTTGTTGCTCCCCAAACAAGCCCTACTGTCACCATCTTCTCCACTTCTCCGATCATCTTTTCCTCTCAGTGTTTGTGATTTTGGATTTTGCCTTTAGTTATACTCATCTTTTTAATTTTGGGCTCTATTACTTCCTTTCCCTTTTTTTCTTTTTTTTTGTTTTTGGGGCCCTTTAGATCCATCAAATTGGCATAAAATAGCTATTTTTAATTAGCAAAAATTACATAATTGCCCCATTGTAACAAATTATTTCTCTTACTTTCATCCCCTGATTAAATAAAGAAAATAATCCATCTCGCAATCTTTCATGATACCATCATAGTATACCATCGTAGTATATTCATATACTGTCATGGTATCATTGAGAAATGAACATTCTTTCAAGGATACGCTCTTTAATCATGCATAATACCATCACAACATATTCATATACTAACATGGTATACTTCATGATACCACCACAGTATATTCACATATTGTCACGGTATACATCATGATACCATTACAGTATACTCATACACTGTCATGATATCTTATGTGTAAAAAATCTTAATTTTTTTTTTTAGAGGGGGAGAGGGGGAGGGGGGATGGCTTTAGATCCTTCAAATTTCCTTTCTATTTTCTGTGCGTTCGCTTTTAGAATTTCTACTCTATCTATCTTTTTTCCTTTAAGATCTTTTCATTAGAACTTAATTATAACCGTGAATCTTCAAAATAGGTTCACAATCTATAGCTGGAAACTTAGGTATCATTTGTTCTCTTGAGATATTTTTTTTGGTAAAATTCTGCATACGCCACAGGAAAAGTCAGATACCACATTTGTTTTCTTGATTGTTGTCTCTTATAGCAACATTCATTCCAAGAAAAGGAGCATGTATTTTAGAACAAAGTTGCAGATGGGGCAAGTCTATACACTAATCTAAGTAGGAAAATACATGCACTTTTTCTATGGTTTAGGTTTAAAAACTTAAAAAGGGAAAGGTTAGTTATACAAATCATGCCTTTTAAAAGTATATATTTCTTATAGCTATTCATGAAAGCAGTGGACTCCAAGTAGATGGATTATACTTTCTTACTCTTTGATACTTTACAAACAATTGTAATCATAGTTTGGTGAAAGGCAATTGGGGCTTCTTGATTTTCACTTATATGGTATGGGTTTACTACCATAGTAGAGAAGGGAAAAGTAACCTTACTTCAAAATATGTGGCTGATCCACTGAAAAAAGACAATAAGGCAAAGAGAAAGTACCACTTTTGTTAAGTTAAAGATGAATCTAATCTATTGAAAAGTCGAGATTTCCAAGGAGCACGGATAAGGTGAAGCATCGATCCAACTACGAAAAGCAATTATGGGCGGTAATATCCCATTGTAGTCGTGTATCAACGCCTAAGTAATCATATAATAGTTGTGTTGCTGTGCCTAAAGTCTTGTGGCTGAACGTCTCTGGTGTTTCGTAATAACCTACTGTACACAAGCACATTGCTCTAGGCTGGTAAAGCCTATGAGCATAAAAAAGGAAGTCTGCACCAGCCCACTAGCAAAAAAAAGGCAGAGAACTTAACCAAAAGATCACAAATAAATCCAGGTTCTCAAATTCTTCGTTAAGTATTGATATCTAAATAACTCTTTTAGCCAAAATGTGCATTCAAGTCCCAAGAGAATGTTGGAACATCAGTCCTCATATAGTCGGATGCAAGTGCATTCTGCTACACGCGAGCAGCAACCATTGCACCTAATGAAACATAAGGTAAAAGATAGGAGGTGAGTTCAATCCAGTATGAATCCATGCATCTAAATCCAGCATTGTTGTGTCTACGCCAACTTGCGTGAAGTGAAGAAACACTGAGGGCACTTTTTTACTTAATTATCTGTTTTCTTCACAACTTCACGTATCAAGTCTTTCATGCACCAGTCTGATACTTAGCTCGGTAATGTTAAGTCTTTATGAGATAATCTTAAATCAGAAAATGCTTGCAAAAATTGCATTGATAAAGGCAACTTACAGCAGCATCTCCATTGAATCCGAAGCATATAAGAATCCTCTTTAGTCAGTCAAAAGACGTTTGGAATAACAACAGAGTTACACTGGTAATCAAGAAGCCCTCTTAGGAGGTGCCATATTTTTAACAAGAGAAACGGTTGTACCAATTGCAAATAATTGTACCACAAATCCTGCAAAACAAGAGCACGGTCAATACATCAACTGCATACAGCATATGATGAGAACAGGCTTTGCAACATAATAAAGCTTACCTAGTAGGACAGCTGCAATCTTTAGAGTCTCCAAACTCGTAAAATTTTGGAAAGCCTGTAGGTTATTATTAGTCAAGCCAATATGATATCGAGAAATCAAAGAAAGAAGCAAATACACAAAAATGTCATTAGATTATTTTTAGTCGAGCCCAAATGATAGCAAGAAATCAAAGAAAGAAGCAAAGTCACATAAAATCAAAAGAACGGCCAACTTCTTACAATTAAGGAAGAAACCACCCCAAGTGATAAAGTGGATACACTGTAAAAATAGTGCTTTGTGTACTCCAAATAAGTTATCGTACTTACTGCCTGATTGCATTCTTTTATTTCCATCTTAATCAATCAAGCCCTATGAAAGCTATTTGGAACTGTAAAAAGACACTTTCCAACCTCATGGACAATAGATAGAACTATCAAGTGGTCACTTTGATGCTTAAAAGAGGCAACCATAAAGTGAAAGAGGGAATGAAGACACAGGTGAACACAAAGGGAATACCAGGTGGTGAAGGTGATAGTAAGAAGGGGCAAACAGAGTGATATAAAGAAGAGGAAGAGACAAGTGGAACTTTGTTTCTCTTTCCTTTTTCTTTTGGGGCATAAATAGAGAAGTGTTGAACCATAACAAGCTACTTCCTTCAAACAAGGATCGTCAACAACCAGGATTTTACGGATGTTGGGAGATTTCGGTCTGCATCAAATGAGTTGGGTTATACTCTCTTTTTAACCTTCCCCAGAAAAGGGTTGTGGAGGAAGGACTAGTGATATCAACTTATCTATTTTGGACTGCAAATTAACGAGCAACTACCAGAAAAACCATAGCAGTGCAATAAAATTATCCACAGGGTAAATGGATAAAATAGTTCTGTAGATCAGAACATTAATTACAAAGTTAAGAAATAAACATAGTGCCTCTTTAGATTCTAAAAACTATTTGAAGTCGAGATTGAGAAAAAGTTGGTGGAACTTGAGAATTTGTGAGTGCAAGTTGAAGATTTGAGAAACTTCACTTCAAATACACCTTGAAACACAATTTAAAATCTTTAACTTGGAGATTGTTTTCCCTAAGTTTTGCATCAAAAACTTAAATACTAACTTCAAATTTTTTACAAAGTGAAGTTAAAGAATTGAACACAAGTGCCTAAAGATCATCCAAGTAAAGCAAGGTTCTCTTAACTCAATCCTGCCAAAGAATTGAGACGTCCCTATTCAGCTTACTTAAATATAAAACAAGGTTGTAGGCACATTTCTGTCTATTACAATAGCTAAGCATCATTTTTCTCCTTGGAATGAATAACCACATAATCATACCTCCAATTGGAGATTGCTCGTAGCAAGATGTGCCACTGACAGCAGGATTGCCATTGATGACCCAAAGACATAAAACTTCAGAAAGTTGGATCTGCTTTTCTTTCGACCTAATTATAACAAGAGAGGATGTCCCATTAAAAGGTGAACAATTAAGTTGATTAGGTCACGAATGAGATCCAGTAGCAAACCTAGTTCTCCTGCCACAACAGACACGAAGCCAATCGCAAAGGAAGAAATAAACACTCTATCTGGAGATTCCTTCTTTGATAACGAAATAAATACATTAGCTGCTATCATCAATTGAGTGACAACCTGAAGCGCACAATGCAAAATTATCAATAGAAAGATCTCACACTGATATGCTTACAAGTTGTTATAAGAAAACACGTCGCTTTTAATACTGGAAACGAGATAACTAGTTTAGTTAAGCCTCAATTCGTTTTTCTTTCCTTTAGTATTAATTATCAATATTCCAATAAGAAAGAAATGATGTAGTTGCCAACAAATCTAAAATAGGGGATAGAGAGTACAGTATCCGATTGAACCCTAAACTAAAATGTTAATTAGTTAGTGGTGGTACAATTCGAGTTGAGATGCTTTCAGTAACTGATGAGTTAGTGATATATTAGAGAACAACTATCTCAAAATCTGAAAAATACCCCTGAAATAACAAATTCTGATCAAACCAGAGATTTTGTAATAATAAAAAAAATTCAATCTACAAACCTGAGCAAAGATCAATTTGGCCAGACGAGACTTTGCTTTTGCAACTTTCGTGTATCCTACCAAAAAAAAAGTCAAAAATGGTAAGTAGATTAAAGCGATAGGAGGGAAAATGAAAGTGAGATGGGAAATTGAAACGGGGAGACAGTACTGGAATCAACGACCATGCGGTAGGAGAAATCAGAGCCATCAGTTCCGGAAGGCCTCCCTCTAACTGATGTCCTCTGATTCATGTTCTCTTCCAGTTTCTTTTCTCTCAACACTCAGATTGACGACTTCGTGAAGCCTCGCGGTCTGTTGAACAATGCCAGGTATTTTTGGTGCACAGAACAAAAATGAAAAGAAAATTAAAAGAAGAAAAGAAGATGTTCAATATAAATATTGTACATATTTAAGATTAGTTTGATCCGATTTAGCTCCTATAGCTGGTCAAGTTGACTCTCATTACGTGAAAAACGTCAAATAAATCGAGACGCGAGAATAAATGTTAGTGTTAAGCATGGTTAATAACCTGGAAAAAGGTTAAATAACCTGCTGACATGAAAAAAGTAGATAAATACGTAAAAATATTTATATTGTTCCTATAAATTACTTAAATTTTTTAAAATAAAACCATTTTGAGTTGATTGTACTCACTAAAATAAATGTAGAAACTGTATGTTTCACTTAGATATAAATCTTGATTTTGAATAAAGTCGTTAAAACATTGCTTCTATTTCTTAGATTATAATTTTTATGTGCATACATTTTTATTTTTTTTGAGATAATTATAGTCCTATACATTTGGATGATCTAATTTACAAAATAGACAGCATATGTATAGATTTTGTATATTTAAGTGTATTTATACATATAATATACATAATCAGTGTATAAGTTTTGTATATTTGGGCTAGCGCCCATAATTAAGTTTGGCCGACAGGTCAAAAATGAAAGAAGCCCTTTTTTAATGGCGCTTTGTAATGCTGTCTATAGGGTTACCATTTGGGTTTTTTCCTGCTACTAGGACTATCAATCTTCTCCATCCATCTGGTTTTGCTTTCAAAGTTCTGTTTGAGTGGTTTGCTTAGCTGGTCTTTCTTTCATTTTGCATGTGGGTTATTTTGTCTTCTTACTTTCCAAGTTTCTTGGCTTATTGGACATCTAGCAATATGATCTAACATTGATTTTGTCCCACATATCCAAGTCTAAAATGTGGCCATGCTTCATAATCACTTTTCTCTTTCTAGTTTTAGCAACTTCATTGGCTTGTGTAGGCCATTGACTCTCGCTCTCAATGAAAAACTACAAGAAGATGAATATATTGGATTTTATACGTCTTGAGACTACATAATTATCTCTAAACATATAAACACAATACCAATTAAACAAATATACTAAAGAGAATACACACATTAGCAACTTTGTTTGGGAAATGCATGTGGTCTTACAGTAAAGCTCAAAGTCAGCAAACTGCTTTCCGGACTTTCTCTTCTCCTACTTTCATTCTAGATCCATGACTCGTCTCATTCTAAGTCTTAGGCCTGTTTGACATGGGATAAAATCTGTCTCCTGGGCATCTTCCTTTCTCTTGAAATACTTCAGTTACAACTCGATCGAAATTTTGAGGGTCAAGCTCAATGGACGGAATAGGAGAGAGAAAAAGGAAAAGTAGTTACCGAAGGACACTTCACCTAGTTAGCACGCTCCTCACCTCAATTATACACTTCGTCAACTATGAACTAACACACTTCAGAAGAAAAGCTACATCCACTGTTTAAAAAAAAAAAAAAACTACATCCATTGTCTGCATTCACCCTGACAGGCTAACTCGAGCTTACCCGGGGCCTTATCGCCCAAACCAACAAGTCTACTTCGAGTTAAGCTTTAGAGAGGTCCACTTATACTATTGATAAAGTATCTTAATTAATAAGGCCCCAACTACATTATGCCACACCTACTTCAACATAGTAAGAAGCTTACTGAATTTATACTCACTATATTATAAGCTGAGAAAATTCCTCCCGGATGGATTCTTTCTTTGTTCACAATTTTTTTTAATTAATTTATTTATTTTTGATAACCATGGTGTCTGGGCTAGTTTGCCCGCACCTCGACTAATTCCACAGGATACCTGCCACCTCCCACCAGTAACAGGTACCAGATAACTCTATCCACCAAAGTTAGAACAAATGGGAACCTGAAATCTCATAATGGTAAATTGTGTTTGATTACGATCATAGTATATATAAAATGAAACTGGTGTGAATCCTTAGACCAAGTAGTAATTGTGTCATGACATTAACGTTTGGATGACTTAATGTACGAAATGGGGGAAGATGGAGGTCTTCCAAGGAACGACCCATTTAAGGATAGATTTCCCTTTCTCCCCTTTCACATCTCTCTCTTTCAATATTCTCTCTTTATGTTATTCCTTCATCTTTTATTGCATTGATATTTTAATGTTGTGTCTGAAGAAGAAGAAGAAGAAGACCGAGTGGCGATGTGTTAAAGATAAAAGAAATATGTATGATGGAAAAGAAGAAAGGTGTGGTTGTACCAAGAATGGAGGAAGAAAGGAGGGGTTGTATTTGTACATCTTAAACTAATGTCGATGACTCGATTCTTTTAATGTCATACCATAATATATCTGCTGTGAATACTGATGTTTTATTGACCCAAAAGAAAAAGCTCAGCTCAACACAATGTTTTATTATACCATCGCAAGTAAAGAACACGCAGAATCATGAGTATATATGCATTGTTGACCCGCCTGAGAAGTTCACTGAATATTGCACGTCGATCTTAAAAGGTTACAGAAATTATGCCTTGTGCATCACATCATATATATATTGAACAAGACATCCTAGGTTTGATACAAGCTTTTTACAACTCTTATTCAAAGTTCTTTCCATAACATATATAGTAGTAATTGGAAAGAACATACATTCAACCAAAAAAACTAAAAAAAAACTATAAAAATTACAAAAACTCAAGCCCCTTGGAATTCTTCATGAAGAGCCCTTTCCCCGTGCACTACATACTTATCTCTAAACATATAAACACAATACATTTAAGCAAATATATTGAAGAGAATACACACATTAGCAACTTTGTTTGGGAAAAGCACGTGGTCTTACAGTAAAGCTCAAAGTCAGCAAACTGCTTTCTTGACTTTCTCTTCTCCTACTTTCATTCTAGATCCCTCACTTGTCTCATTTCGAGTCTTTGGCCTATTTGACATGGGATAAAATCTGTCTCCTGGGCATCTTCCTTTCTCTTGAAATACTTCAGTTACAACTCGATCGTAATTTTGAGGGTCAAGTTCAGTGGACGGGATAGGAGAGAGAAAAAGGAAAAGTAGTTCCGAAAGGACACTGCACCTAGCTAGCGCGCTCCTCACCTCAATTCTACACTTCGGCAACTATGAACTAAGACACTTCAGAAGAAAAGCTACATCCACTGTTATCAAAAAAAAAAAAAAATACATCCACTTATCTGCATTCACCCTGACAGGCTAACTCGGGCTTAACCGGGGCCTTATCGCCCAAACCAACAAGTCTACATCTAGTTAAGCTTTAGAGAGGTCCACTTATACTATTGATAAAGTATCTTAATTAATAAGGCCCCAACTACATTATGCCACACCTACTTCAACATAGTAAGAAGCTTACCGAATTTGCACTCACTATATTATAAGTGGAGAATCCTCCCAGATGGATTCTTTCTTTGTTCGCAATTTTTTTAAATTAATTTTTTTATTTTTAATAACCGTGGTGTCTGGACTAGCTTGTGCGCACCTCGACTAATTCTACAGGATACCTCAACAATAAGTACCAAGTAACTCTATCCACCAAGGTTAGAACAGATGGGAAGAAATCACCTAGTGTTTTTCGTCTCTGCTGAGGTTTGAACCTGAGACCTCATGATGACAAATTGTGTTTGATTACCGTCAATCATCATAGCATATATAAAATGAGACTGGTGTGAATCCTTAGACCAAGTAGTAATTGTCTCATGACGTTAACATTTGGATGACTTAATGACGAAATGGGGGAAGGTGAAGGTCTTCCAAGGGACGACCCATTTAAGGATAGATTTCCCTTTCTCCCCTTTCACATCTCTCTCTTTCAATATTCTCTCTTTATGTTATTCCTTTATCTTTTATTTCACTAATATTTTAGTGTTGTGTCTGGAGAAGAAGAAGACGTGTGGTGATGTGTTAAAGATAAAAGCAATATGTATGATGGAAAAGAAGAAAGGTGTGGTTGTACCAGGAATGGAGGAAGAAAGGAATGGGGTTGTATTTGTACATCTTAAACTAACAACGATTCTTTTATGTCATACGATAATATATCTGTTGTGAATACTGATGTTTTATTGACCCAAAAGAAAAAGTTCAACTTAGCACAATGTTTTATTATACCAGCGCAAGTAAAGAACACGCAGAATCATGAGTATATATGCATTGTCGACCCACCTAAGACGTCTAAATGAAAATTCGTGAAATTTGTACAACCACACTACACATTTACACTACTAGTGTCTGTTTTTCCTTTTTGGTTGGGAAAGGGGGAGGGAATGGAATTCAATCCTTCAACAGCACAATGAGAGATGGAAGGCCTCAGCAAACTAAGCTACTCTCACTGCTGTCAGTTTCAGTATTAAGACTCAAGACATTTTTCTCTTTTTAGTTAACACAATATGTAACTGAGCTGTATTCCCACTTTTTCTTTTGATAATTTAACTTCAAGTCAATTGTTTCACACCCTATGGAACAGAGTACAAAGTTACAAACCAAGTAAAAAAGACTGGCAAATTGCTGAAAGATTAGTACATTACCAAAAGCTAAAATGCCGCTCCTCCTCTACTCTCCAAACTAGCAATTTTAACCAAATTATACAAGAAAAATATTCACTTTCATTTTAATTTCTACAAAACTTCGAATTAATTAATTGCAGAGATTTTCTCTTTTTTCTCCCCCATTTAACATCAAATGAAGATTATGATTCTTGAAATTCCATGACGAAGAAGAAAATGAGGGAAGAGAATGGTTTACGGGAAGGTATTCGGGAGGACGCATTGGAATTTGAGGTGGATGACCCCGGTGGGAGATTTTTGATCGGAGATCGATCAGTTCGGAGAATAAGTCATCGGAAGAATTGGTAGTGGAATCTAAACTCTTCATCAATAAATTCACTTCCATTGAAATCGAGAAATATTAAGAAAACCTAATATCAATCATGAGCAACAAATTCTTTTTTTGTTCAAATAAAGCTAGATTTGAATCAAACAACCAAGAAAATTGACAGTAAAAGAACGAAGAGAAAAGATGGATGTCATAAAGTTAAGAGTATTACCAATGTGCAGAGCTTCAGCCTCAGTCTAGCCTCGTTCGTAGTCGGAGAAGTGCAGAAGAAAACCTTTGTTGTAGAGAAAAGAAAATGACAAAACCGGTCCATTATGTTTGATGTTAGTTCAAAATGGTCCATTAAATTATACCTCTGAGCATCCTCCTTTCACTGTCAGTTGAAATCCTCAAATGCCATCATATATATTAAGCAAAAAAAAAAAAATTGACTACAAAGAAATCATGAATCAATTCAGATTATTTGTTTTATTTTTTTTTGGTGATTTTTAATTTTTATTTCTAAAATTTATAATTTTTTAAAAAATATTTAAAGTAATAAAAATAGAGATAAAAATATCACCAATATTTTTAAAAAAAATTGCAAGAGAAACAAAATTCACAAAGTAAAAAAAATAAAATTGTAAGACAAACGAAATTTACTAGGGCATAGATTATACCTTATAAGACATAAGTTCAATTTTATAATATTATGGCTTAACACATGGACAACCCCTTAAACTTATCAAAATATTACATTTAGACACCCGAACTAATCATTGTTCCAATTGAATATCTCAGCTCCCAATAAAGTGTTTCAATTAGACACTTTCGATTCAAATCTTTAAAAATATTTTGCGCATGTTTTTATTTCTGTATTAGATAGTTAAGTTGACCACATAAATAATGATGTTTCCTTTAATAATATGCATCAATCTCAAATAGAAAACCTGGGGTTTTATGGCTTATTGAGGTGAACGTGTATAACTAAAGGAAATGAGATATTTTATATGGTTAGCTTAACTACCTAATAAATGAATGAAAACACATGCAAAAATAAATTGCAAAAGTTGAATAAAATGTGTTTAATTGGAACGCTTTATTAGGAGTCGAGGTATTCAATTGAAAGATAATTAGTTCGAGTGTCTAAATGGAATATCCTAGCAAGTTTAAGGGGCTGGTTATGTATTAAGCGAATCATTATACCTTAAGAAGTTCATACATTGAACTTAAACCTTATAAGGCATAACATGAGCTTGTGATTTTTTATCTTTTTTTATTTTTAAATTTTTTTGGCCATGGGCATAAGTTCAATAAACTTGTTAAGACATAAAGTTCTAAAACTAAACTTATGTCTTGTAAAGGAATAACTTATATATCGGGACGAAGTTTAGTTTCAAAACATTATACTTTAAGAAGTCCATTTATTGAACTTATCTACTAGGCATAACTTGAGCCTTGAGAATTAAGTTCAATAGCATGAACTAGTGCCTTGGGGCATTCATTCGTTCACTTTTAGAACATTATGCCTTACGAAGTTCATACACTGAACTTATGCCACAAGTTCATGTTACTGAACTTAAGGCTTGGGTCATAAGTTCAGTTTTAGAACATTATGTCTTACAAAGTGCATACACTAAACTTATGTCTTAGGCATAGAGCATAATTTAGAATTTTTAAAATATCGGTGCACCACTAAAAAAAAAAGAAGGACAAAAATGTGTTAGGTAGGAATTGATAACATAATATTCAACCAAGTGCACCATTTAACATTCTTGTAGCATGAATGCCATCAAATAATATTATACCAATTTGAAAAATTGATACATAAAATATCTAATTTTATGGAGAGACCATGTGTTCACGTGACCCATATTCTGCTTATAAATTCATCCCTGCTTAAGCATAACTCGTGTCTTGGGGCATAAGTTCAGTAACACGAACTTGTGTTTTATAGAAGATAACCCGTGTCTAGCGATTTTTTTTTAACATTAAGGATAATTATCTTACGAATTAGATAACACGAAACTTATACTCCAGGGCAAACATTTTTTAAAAATTTTATCTAGCAAAATTAAATCATATAATTAAGAAGACTTTGAACAATAAATTTTTATTAAATAAATAATAAATACAAAAGTTAAATACCATCCTAAAATAAAAACAGCCCGTGCAAAAACTTGAATCAATTCTCTTTCGTCGGAAGGAATAAAAGAAGAGGTTGCTACAAGGAAAGCTAAATACTCCTTCTGTTTCAAAATAAGTGGTGTTTTAGCCTTTTGATTTTATTTCAAAATAAGTGGTGTTTTACGTAATTAAAAAGATATTAATGATGTTCTTCCAATTTTACCCTTATTTAAATGGAAAGAGTTTTACATAATTAAGAAAATAATAAAGAATTACTCACATCTTTTTCAAGATATTTATTAGGAGTAAATGGGTAAAAATATATTTGTCTTTATAGGAATGAGTAATTTTCTTAATAGGTATGCCCAGACTAAAAACATCATTTATTTTGAAACGGAGAGAGTATTTGGTTAGGAAGTATGAGCAAGAAAAAAAACATAAAGTAAATTAAAGGGGTATAG
>JACEIK010000677.1:336820-347155 GCA_018107945.1 Datura stramonium
AGATCAACCGTCTTATCTTAGGGTAGGGGTAGCCCCAGGTGGGAAGGGCTGGGGGATTCGCTTTTTTATAATCAATAAGTAGCGTAGGCTTCGATAGACTTGCAATAGCGATTCTTACCAGCAATCTTAGCGACCTCTATGCAATGCTGATTAAATACACTTCAGTAGTGAATGCTTCAACCCATAGATGCTTTGGTACTCCATTATCTATCATCAAAGTCAAAGCTCACTGAGCATTTCAAGAAAATAAGTTTCTCTCCACTACCCAGAGAAAAAAAAGATTATCGCGTAAGAGAGCCATCCACTAAGTTAGTGTGACCGCAAGGTCAAGGCCATTAACACTGTAGGTTATTAGGGATCGCTTTCGCGCGCAGCGAGATTATGTCGCGATGACAATATAAATTATCAGTGATCGATCAGAATTATAATTTATCAAGAGTGTTGTGTTGGATGTATTTGTAATACTATAAATAGTATTTTCTTCGTCTCAATTTATGTGACACGCTTTTTCTTTTAGTCAGTTCAAAACAGAATGACAAATTTTTTTATTTGACAAATATTTAGTGAAAAGTGACACTATCAATATTTTATCCATATTGGATCACACTTATTTGATAAAAAGTCCTATAACATGTATTTTCTATTTAAAAAATTATTTATTTTATGAGAACTTTTGAAACATTTTAAAGTTTTTTCATATTTCTTAAATTTCGTGTCTAGTCAAACACATGAGAAAATATATTTCTCATTTTAGGATAGATTGGACGAATGACGAATTGATGCACTTACCTTTTAGTTTGTGCTTTACTGTTATTTAGCTTATATCTTAAAGATTATCTTGAATTCTGTTTAGCAATCTCTATTGAATTACATTATAGCTAGATGATTCTTGTATGATTATCTTAGATATGATTCTTGTATGAGTTCTATACAAGTATCCATTTTAACATCCAATATCATTCATTCTATTTCAACCTTAACTTGAAACTAATTTAAATATCTATCAAAGTAAATAAAAAATCTCAAAACACTTAAAAAGAAGTAATGCAATTCTTCAAATATACATAAATATCTAAACATATTTTCTATGTCATTAGTCCAAATACAATCATACCGTGCTTGTCATGTGTTCCTTATCATCATCATCATCATCACCTCTCTGTTTATTATTAATGGCGCATCTACTCCATTGGGATAATTGTTGCCCTATCCATTAACTCGACCCTCAAGAAGGTTCCTTGTAATTCAGATTGCATGTGGTGATATACCTGTTAAGAGAGACTGTAGGGCTCTACCTTTTATTTTATTGAGCCAGCAACAGCGTTCAACTAAAGCTGCTCTATATGCTCTTAGGGAAGTGACTTTCCTTGGCTATCGGTTGGCTGAATACGGAAGAACTCCTCTAACTATTATTCATATCGATCCATAAATTTAATACTTTAAGATAGTGTAGAGGCTTACGTAGGTCGACTTAATGCACTTATGTTGATTTTTGTGATTTTTCTTCTTCATAGTGTGAGTGACCTCTCGAATAACTCGCCTACCCAATTCTTTTTCCTGCAAACAAAACAAGTTGGGTAGTTAATCAGGTTTAGTCCAAAATATTTAATTAAAAATATTCTATAATTAACAAAACTAAAGAAAAAATATCAGTCTCACAGTCCCTTTGACTGATAGTTTCACTGGTGTGTAGAGAGTCACCCTTTTCAGATGCTCTGTCTTTCTTCCGGATATCGCTTCTCAAAGTTAACTAAAACTTTTTCATCATGTTCAGAAAGTCATACCCGATGTTTTTGAAATCAAAATTAAATGAATTTAAAAGTTAGAAATCAATCAAGAAAGATAGTATTTGAATAAAACTAATAAATTGAGCCTCCGGAGCTGTCAGTTAGGTCAGGTCGTTGAGCATCCTGACCAAGTGAAACTGAGTGATGCGTAGTAGGAGTATCGAGATCAAAGATACTGTGTCAGAGGTGAAGACTCAAAAGGACAAATGGCGGAGTAGCACTAGTTGGACCCGGAGTAACTGCCAGAGTGAGTGGTGGGAGGCAACTGGATAAAGCCCTACGTGATAATGCAACCCGGTGTGGCCATTAAAGGGACATATAAGGCATGAGACCGCATTGGAAGACCTTGAATATGACTGTAAGGCCATATTAGAATATGTAAAGGGATGCAATGAAGAGCTCTGTGGTGGGAGAGATGGCAACGTGAATCTAATATGGTTTCCCGTGGACCGTATAGTCTTCCCACTCTTACTTTGTTTACCTATAATCTCACCCTTATCCTTACCCTTACTCCTACCTCAACTATCATTATCTGTCATTTACATTAAAATTATATCTAAGTAAGGCAATATAAAATAACATGAAAGAAAAAATAAAGTAAAAATATCACTAAACATATATAGAAAACCGACATACTAGCTGCTAATCCTCCTTGTCCCCATCTTCCTCATTTGTTCATTCTTCCTCTTCATTTGTTTCGTATTTATAAGTTGATCCATCCACATTTGCATTTGCTATCATTTCTACCTCTTCTCTACTAATTTCTTCTAAAATGTGTTCAGGATGCTCCAAATCATTTTTTAACTCAACATTCACGGTTTGGTGAACACTTAATATGTCATTTATATATATAACAACCAACACATTATTAACTTTCTGTCACCCACAAGCCTACATCCTGGACACGACTGGCACCCAGAACCACAAGTAGCCCGACTAAACCCTTGGCCTGGCATACTACTGAAAATATACTGAAAGATACTGTGGAAGCTAAAGCATGAACCTAACTCTTATAAAATAATAAAATGAACTTTTATTAAAACTAAGACATAAAGTTATTTGAAAACTGATACAACTAACTGACTGACTTTTTATGAAGCCTCTACTAATATATTGAGTAATGTTTGTTGGGACAAGGCCCTTGGTATGCCTTTATTTGAATTGAACTAAAAATAACTAAATCCCTGAATACAAGGAGGACTCACACAAGTTGAGGAGGTTGTATCTTAACAGAGCGCTTGCTGATGAATCTGAGTACATGCACCTGCATCATGAAATGATGCCGCACCAAATAAAGTCAATACATGGAATGTATGGTATGTAATAAAGCTGAGTAAAGATCTACTAATACCCGACAAGCTGTGCAAATGCCACGTGAATATGATATGAAATCAAGATCATGAATTAACTGAATGACTGAGACTATATGACTGAGCTTCTGAATCTAAATGATAATGGAGTTATATGCAAAAATATGTTTTAGAAACTAGAGGCCTGATGCCATGAATTATACTTTAAAACTCTTCTTGAAAATTGAATAAAATTGAATGCTCTGAGTGATGCAATAAAATATAAGTATAAATATTATGTAAAACAGTTATGCAACTGAAAACTTTACATCAAAATAAGTTTTTGAAAAGTACTTTACTTTAGTTGGGATTTTCTCTGAACCTCCATACGTCATGAATGAGTGCATGATGTCCAACCTCTAGCCCAGTTGAAAGAGTTGTGCAAAGCCTTGCCAGGGCAGAGGACGAAACTAAACTATGGATCCATACTAAAACTTTACCAGAGGCTATCTTAGGATTCGCCCGAACCAACAAGCCAATCCTAACCTACGTTGGCTACGTAGTTCTGGGGATTCAGGTTATCTGAACCCTTTACCCATCTCGATGCTAAATAATACTCTCAAAAATTGTGCTCATATAAAAATTATGCCTATCTAAGGTATCTAAAATATCTCTATGGAGCCTTTGTAGCTCAAAATAAATATAGATGTATAATAACTGGTGAGCCTCTGTGCTCAAAACTGTATTGTGCTAGGGAGCTTCTATATGCAAAATAGTATAATGCTGATGAGCTTCAATGCTCAAAACTGTAAAATACTGGTGAGCTTCTATGCTCAAAATTATATAATACTGGTGAGCTTCTATGCTCAAAACTGAGTTTCAAAAACATGCTTTCACTTTTTTTCAGAAAATTATGCAATGTAACTAAAAGTGATTAAACTGAAAGTCTTTTTTGAAATACCCTCTAAAACTAAAACTGAAGATGTAGAGTGTGAGGAAGAACGGAGTTCCTCGGTATGAATAGCCTTATATACCTCAAACACTCCAATCTTCAATGGAGAATCTGGAAAGCTAACTTTGAGACCTTATGAACTGGTTTCCTCAATGATTTCTAGGGTTGTGAATCAAAAACCACATTAGAACCCATAGTTTAGGGTTAGGAATCATTAACTCGGCCTTAGAAATGAAGGAGAAGACTTACCTTTGGAGGAATTTGTGATTGGAGATGTTTAGAGGACTTAATCTTCTTCAAAACCATGAAAACTTAGAGAGGAAATAGAGTTTGAAGGGCTAGCTGTTGCATAGCTAATGTTTGGAATGATTTTGTCACGACCCAAGAGTACACCCGAATCGTAGACACGGGACGAGGAACCCTGAGGGGGCCCAAGTCAACCCATGGCGTAAGCAAATAACTAAACCATTCACATAAGGCGGAAGACTTGGCTTAATAATCATGAACTAATGAATAATCATAACGTGAGATGTAAGAAACAACAATACAAGATCCAAACACAAACGGCTGAATACTACACATAGATATGAAATCCTCTAACCATAATAGACGGGTTGAAGGGACAAGACCCCAACTAACCCCAACATTCTGAAAACAAAGGTAAACAAGGTCCGAACATGAAGCCCTCGAATCATGAGGACTCACCGCTGTGAACCGGATCCTGAAAATATGTAGATCAGTACTTGGAAGGTACTGAGTATGTAAGGTATGCAAAATAATACTTAAAACATAAAAGTTATAAGAGTGGGGACATCATGATCATAAAAACTGAAATCATAAGTATACCGTAAGGCTCAAGATTTTCCAAATATATTCGTAAACCTGTCATAGTCATAACATGAGGGAAAACAGTCCATAAAACATAACTTGAGTCAAAAGAACATAATCATACATGCATTACAAAAATAAGGAACAGTGGGAGATTTATATAACCGACATACCCCAAACAAGCACACATGGAGCCCGACCTGTAAGCCTGGTCGGGAGGCCTTCTATACCTTGCCAAGGGTTTGAACCATGAAAGGCATGGTATCACTCATGAAGACCCCGAAGGGCATAGGGGACAGACACTGAGGCGATCCCAAATATAACCTACGATGGCACGTAGTTCTGAGATTCGGGGCGTAACCTAGGCCCCGAACCTACTCAGTGTTAAGTACTACTCCCAAAACATGCAACGTGCTCATAAAATTCATACATGACATGCGTGGCTAGTTAAATTGTGACAATTATAACATGCTTGAAAATTCGTAGTACTAGCCATGGAATTGGGCCCGTGAATCGGCCAAAATCTTAGTTCATAAATCACAAGCAACATGTGGGCATTGCCCATAATTTCAATCATACTTGAAATGCTTAAATTTATAATAAAAACATGATCATAATAATATGAGTAATTGAAAACATGCTTAAATTCATGAGTTCATATCATGCTTGAGAAATCACCATAACCGTGATTTTCACTAAAACCTCATGATTTGGGCACATGTGCTTTTAGGGATTAAATTATCAAATATTGAATAAAATAAGTGAAAACAACCCAATAATTCAAACCCATGATTTTATACATACTACAACATGTTCATATCAATTTTTTAGGAAACATGCATTTGGGTTATGACCCATCAAGAATTGGTAACTTTAAACATAGAATTAGGGAGAATTTGGGAATGGGCAGGGACTAAACTACCCATTCAAAACCCCACATACCTGGAACTTCTTGATTATTAACTCCCTTGAAAAGCCCTAGATGGAAACTTGAAGAACTTGAAGGAGAATACTTGAATCCCTTTCCTCTTTCCTCTCTACTCTTACAAGTATCAAATGAGGTTTATCATGGATGATTTCCCCTCAAAAGACCATATCCCGACCTCAAAACGACGTAGTTTAGGTCTTAGGAGCCAATAAATTATGAGAAGGTCCTTACTAATTCGCAGGAAATAACTGTCGGGAGACCCCAACGGGCAACCTGACGACTCGTTACCAGGGACAACGGATCATTGGGTCGTCTGTTATATACACCGGATACCAGGTTGATTGGGCTCGCAACGGGTGACTCAACGACTCGTCACAAGGTCACCTTCCGTCAAGTACACTACCTCATTCTTAATTAAATTTCCACAGGCTTGCTCACGACCCATCTCACGAGTCGTTGGGACTGGCCACGACTCGTGGGGTCCCCTCCGTTAGGTACACTGGTCAAACCTCCCAAGTAACCCTTAAGCTCACCCCACGAGAGACCTGATGACTCGTCCTGGCTGACCACGAGTCGTTCCCATGCCCGTGGGAACCTCAACTCCTCAGCTCAGTCCAACCTTCCCACAAGCCATCTGATGACTCGTGGGGTCTTCTCATGAGTCGTCTAACGACTCGTTCTGCACTGCTGCAATATTTTTCAGATTTTTCCCCGTTTGACTTCCGAATCTGATCCTTGAGTTCTCGGGGTATAACAGATTTTCAATACAAAACATAAGATATATATAGAATGGGGTCTGGACAGGGGCTGGCGCATCGTGCCTATCATAGCGTCAACCTTATCCTTTTAAGATCAAATGTGTTTGAAAGAAGACTCAAAAATCTTTAATTTGATAGGTCAAGGGAAAATAAATCTTCATATAATAGAACAAATGGTCATTTGAAGTTGACCCTTGTAAGAACTTATATGAAAAATCAATCCCTGCGAAGGCTATCAACTCAACTTTGTGCTAGAGGTTCCTTATGACCTTAATTTGTATCCAATGCACTTCCCACACTTAGGAATTCATCATAACACCTAATTTTAATAAAGAAGTTATCGAGTTTAAATCTATCTACACACTTAAAATGGTTTCAAACTTAACCTGAAACCCGATGCATTACACTTTCACCCGATCCATTGGCTTAGTTTTAATTACCACCTACAAACCAGAATTATGTGTATGCAACGGAGAAAAAGTATAGTGCACTTATTTAATGTTTATTCAATAACAAAAGGATCATAAGCCCGCAAACTCCCTCGTGCGCTTAACTTCAATGATATTATACTGTTTGAGTTCTCTTATACTTCTTTTTGGGGTTGGAACAAAACACTTGCATCAAAAAAGTACTATTTTTAATATGATCAACCAAAATACTTTATTTGTAAATTCCCTTGTAGTAAACAATAATAATCAACATCTCCATTTTGGTTTCCTTCACCAAAACCCAAACCATGTTGTTATTACTTTTCTTATTCTTAAAATATTCCTCGGTATAAAGTTTAAAATCATGATTTACGTGATATTTGGACATTGTATGGACCTTACAAGGTCTCCAAGATATATCCTTCAACATCATCTACTGATTTTATAAAAAATTAAATAAAAAATAAAATCAACTTCCTAAGATCAGTTCAATTAAATAACGTTTATTTTGTTTTTAAGAATACTTATCTCAAAAGGTCAATAACTAAAATTCATTTTTCCTGATAAATTTTTCGACCTTCTGAGATCGGATAATATATTTTTTGAATTCTTTTGTCAAAGAAATTGATTTAAGATAAAAATAAAAATAATTGAAGAAGCAAATTGATTTCCTGAAGTCTAATCGTTTTTTTCTGCAAAGTTAATTTTTTCCTATTTTTTAATAGTATCAGATGTTATTTATAAAATTATATTGATCAGTAAATTGTTGTAAATAATTCTATGTGGATAAGTTTTAAAAGCAGTGTCATGTCTATTCTTTTTACCAATTATTGTTGAAGTCGTTGAAACCTTTATAGTTTAATTTATATCAACCTTCTTATATATAATTTGGAAAATTAAAGAGACTTCACATTTACTGGACGACAATTATAATTTGGAAAAATAAAGGGACTTCCCATCTACTTATCGATAATTATAATTTGAAAAAATAAAGGGATTTCTCATCTACTTATTGACAATTATAATTTGGAAAAATAAAGAGACTTCTCATCTATTTATCGATAATTAAATCATTTTCCGTAAGAATGTGTAACTCTTTCAATTTCACTTTGATCATTTCTTCGCATGTACCTGCAGTAGCATTCAAGTAATGCCCTTTCATATATATAAAAAAAAGTTATCAATTTTCTTATGTTCATTACATATGTAAATAATATTATTTTAATAAAAAAGAGTTTAAAATATCTTTAAATTATATGAAATTGAACAAAAATGTCCTCCATTCATAGTTTGATCCAGAAATGCCACCACTATCAATAGTTTGGTTAAAAAATACTCATACCGTCAATAGTTTGATTCAAAAATATCTTTGTTTAATAGTTTGGTCCAAGAATACCACTATTATTATTTTTGAATTAAAAATGTCTTTTTTCTAATAACATTTTTCTTTTAAAACACATTCTTTTCCTAATGAGGCGTGTGGTTGGGGGGATGGGAGGAGTGGAGTGAAAATGAAGTGTGTTATTGAAAGGTGGAGATAACACAGTGGAATGTCACTTGTGAAACTTATTTTCCCTGCTTCTATTTCAGAATCTATTTTCCTCATTTTTAAATAACTTATTTTTTTAAAAAAATAATTTTTAAAATTTTTAATCAATTAAATATGAAAAAGCTGTCAAAATATTTTCCGTCGTACCGAACTGGGTTCACACCCTAAATGTGTTAAAATAATGTTTTGGGTTCCTAACTTTTTAAACTTTCTAGATGTTTTGGTCTGTTAACACACAGAGACAAACCTTTGACAGACGTACGTGAATGTCATTACTCATTAAGCACTAGGCTAATGCAATCCCAATCCCTTAAAAAAAAATTAATCCTATCTTTGCTTAACCAAATCACTAATTAGGACTAAGAAATTTGATCAACGTACAGTGTAAGTAATTATACTCTTAAATGTGCATAGCACAATGCAAAAAAATACACATTTTCCCAAGAGAATTATTTTCCTTTTTATTTTGTTTTCAACATAGGAATAATTATACTTCCTCTCTCTCAAATTATCTGCCTTAATTTCTAAAAATAATTTTCGTAAATTATTTATTCTTTTAATTTCAAAATAAATGATGTTTTAATCTTTTAATTTTATTTCAAAATAAATGATGTTTTACATAATTAGAAAGACATTAATGATGTTTTTTTCAATTTTACGCTTATTTAAATGGAGAGAGTTTTACATAATTAAGAAAATATTCCCTCCATTTCAAAATAAGTGGTATTTTAAGATTTCAAGAAGAAATTAATTTTATTCTTCCAAACTTGCCTTGGTTTACATAACCAAGAACCATTAACTATTTTTTTTTCAAGATATTTAATCATAGTAAGCACAAGCATACTCACTTTCAAATTCAAAAGAAGTATTAAGATCAACTTGAAGTGAAGATCTTTGGTGATTTTCTGTTGTAGCCCTATTTATTTCAATAATATATAATTAGTTTTACTTTCAAATGAATAAAATAAACATTTAAAATAATTTTGGTGGAAAATATTTTAAAAATTGACTCCAGTAAAAATTTTCATTCATTATTTACATTTGAAATTTTTAGTTTGAGTCTTGTGATTTTTGTTCAAAATATTAAGCAAAATATATAGGGAACTCCAAAAGAACACATTAATGGATAATGCTCGTTAATCGGTCTGGTTAAATTAAACCACATATTAATGTAAACTTAGAAAAGAAAAAAATTTAATCAAGGGTAAGTTAGTAAAAATACTTTTTATTTTCTAGTAGTTTCTTAATAGGTATGCATGAGTTGAAAACACCACTTATTTTGAAACGGAGGGAGTACTAAAGAGCTACATCTTTTTCAAAATATTTATTAAAGATAATGGATAAAAATACATTTTACTTTCTAGGAATGAGTAATTTTCTTAAATGGTATGTCCAACCTAAAAACACCACTTATTTTAAAACGGAGAGAGTATCTATTTAGAGGTTCAAGATAAAATTATTTTTTTTTAGTTTACCCTTCGTAGTTATTGTTCCAAAGATTACAAATATCTCAAGTAGAAGTAAAATTATAAATATTAAAATACAAATAAAAGGTATTATAGTTTTTTTTTTTAAAAAAGATCTTCATAATTAATATTTTTAAGAAATGCATAAAATAAAATATCACAATAAATAATTTGAGGCGAACTAAATATTCTTGAAAGATACTATGAATCAAGAATATATATCCAATTTGTCAATTTGGATGCATCCATGAGTCATTAGGTGACAGCTCTTTGTCTAGAATTTTTCCTCTTCAAGCCAAACAATCATCTTTTTCTTTTACTACTAGTCAGGATGCATTGGGTAATGTCCG
>JACEIK010000678.1:2804-22497 GCA_018107945.1 Datura stramonium
TGTGAAAATTGAAAATTCTCATTTATTCAAAAAATAGGTTCATTGGAGGATTATCAAGTAGACACCTCAAACACAGATGGAACCAGAACCACTAGGGCAATAGAAAAGGCCCAAGCCGAAGCAACCACGACCACATCCGCTCAAGCTCCCCAGTCTGAAGAGGGAGCTAGAGAGGAACAACAAAGGCCGGGAACCGACTCCAACACTGAGGAAGGGTCAGAAGGGACCCAGAATGATGCGGAAAACAGTGAGCAGGAAGTGGAGGAGGAGACCCCTGCCAGAGAAAATAGAACAATGCGGTGGAGAGTGTCGGGTGCTAAAGAGATATATGAACAAGGCATCGCTCTCACCGCCAAGAACAAACCAACAAGAAGCATCCAAGAAGAACCGCAGATCCTCACTATCCTTGAATGAAGTTGAGGAGATGAAGCGTATTTTTAGCTTCTATGGGCTAGAATGGATGGCCAAGACCCCTTCATAATACACAGTGGAGATCGTCAGAGAGTTCTACGCCAACTACCTGGCCACAATGGAGGAGAAAGCAAAGGAGGGGCAAAAGATAAAGGAGCAGCCTTGCTTGGAGAGTTTTCTAGTCCGAGAGCGAGTAGTAGATGTATCTGATCGGACTATTGCGCGGATGTTGTATGGACCCTAGTTCATACCAACTAGGATAACCCTAGAGTATGATTACAGGGTTAAGGCAATGAAGCTGATTAGGAGTCTGAGTAGGGGTGAGCGATAGAGGCAGCTACAATGGCTAGCAGAGGTGATAGCTGAGAACAAGGATGAGGACGAGTGGGTTACAAGTGGCAAGCAGGTGACAAAGAATTCACTGAACTTCATAAATAAGGCTTTCTGGACACTGGTGAGACATCGATTAGCACCCACATTCAATGATAACACGCTGAGTGTTGATAGAGCAGCGTTAGTGGCGTGCCTCATGTCTCTCTACCCTCTTAACATCCCGAGAATAATAGCTACACAGATATGAGACCGGGCAGTGGAAGTAAGCACTACTATTCCATTCCCGAGCCCTGTATACAGTTTGTGCAGGGAGGCAAGAGTTCAACGGGGTGATGAGAGATTGATTGGAGGCTAAAGAATTGCAGATATAGGCCTTATCCGGGATGAGATGAACCCGGTGAGCAGATCCAGGATGCCTACAGCTATCCCAGCAGCTCATCCAGCAGGGGACGTACAAGTGAATGTCCCCAGTACTCAGGAGCAGAGCGAGACACCGGCTACAGATGCTAGTCATTTTGAGTCAGCTCCCAGCACCTCAGATACACCGCTGCCCAGTGTACAGACTCAGACTCCAGCAGGGTACATCTTGGTACCGCAGGATTTCCTCCAGAAGCTAGAAAAGAGATTGACCATGCCGAGCGCAAAATTCAGGCAATGATGGAAAATGTAAAGCCATAGGTCAAATTCGAGATAGATGCAGCAGCTCAGGCTCTTCATGCCCGCCTGGATAGTTTTGAAATTAGATTTAACTTGAGGATGGTAGAGCAGTCAGACACCAGCAATCTCCCTATGGAGTTGGGGGCTCTTCGAAATCAAGTGGTTGAGTTGTCTTTACGGAAACCAATTGTTATAGCAACCCCCACTCTTCCAGACCTAGACGTAGAGATTGAGGAGGATATTGTTTTGGCAGAATACTGGGTGCCAACTGCAACCGGTGATAAAGGCAAGAAGAGAGCTGTTGAAGATGCTGGTGAGGAAAATTTGAAAAAGAAGAGAAAGAAGGAGAAGAACGAGCAAAAGTGGACAAGAGCGGAGAGTATGCGGGCTCATGAGGAGCATATGACTGAGCTGCATGAGAGAGTTAGAGGAGCGGGAAGCTCCACCACAACTCAGTCCGAGCTTGCTAGTGGCCATAACCCTTCGGGTGAGCTACCTTCAGCCCCAGTTACCACATAGGTCATTCAAATGGCTACATTTACTGAAGGGGGGCCCACTACCCCCATTGTTACACCATTGAGTGCGCTGGCCACCGCTAGCTCCACTACTACTATAGAGGTACCACCTTCGCAAGATGACAAAGGCGAAGTCTGAGTAGCCACAGGTATGTCCCTTTTACCTTCATAATTATATTTTATGATTTGGGGACGAAGATCATTTTTTTAAAAAAGGGGGGTGTACTTGTATTTTTGGGATATTTTTGTTCGTCTGAGGGTTTTTCATGCCGTGTTTCTTTTTCCTCAGGCATGCTATCTAGTAGAACCGACATGTGTTAGGATTTCTTTTAGTTGTTATTTTTGTTTGATTAGAAAGTAACTTAGGAATACTCAGCCAATGGATATGCACTACTTTTGTTGTTTTTGAAAAATTGACCCTGTTTAAAAATTTTTGCTATGTATTTGTGACAACAATGCATGATTTCTATGGATCATTTTATGTCATTTAGTTATTAATAGTGCTAGTCTTTTTAATCCATGTATGAACCAGACAGGTAAAGTAAAAATAGTTCATGTATCATGTGTGAGTGAGGTCTTAGTATTTGTTGTGGTATGTTGTTGAAGATCTAGAACTTGCCTGGTTGGTCTCTGCATAGGTTGAGGAAGATTGGTTAGGATATGATCATAGGACATTTTTTAATCTAACTTTTAGCCTATATTTCCCTACCAAAGTTTCATAAATCCCTTGATCCCAAGTTTGAGCCTTAATAGACCATATTTCTTTGATTTACCTGTTAACCGTACTCATTTATTTATAATGAACCTGTTTGGCCCTGGTCCTTCCTTGGATATTGTGAACCACAACATAAGAAAAATGCTTAAGTTGAGGGTGGCTAGAGTTGGGGTGCATAAATGGTGGGAGCGGGAGAAAAGGAAAGAAAAGAAAGAGAAGAGCAAAAAAATGGTGAAGAGTAAGGTGTGGTGAGGTGAAAAAGTAAAAAGCTGAAAATTTGAGAATATTGAGAAAAAAATATCTTGAAATTGTTGAAAAATGTGAAAAATCACCTCACCCATGAAAATGTTCATAAAATGGGAAAAAGAGAATAAAAGAAGACACAAAGAATGAAGGGTGAAATTGGAGAATGGTGTAGCCAATGAATGTAGTGCCAAGGAAGGGATAGTCACTAATAAAATCTTTCATCTTTATCATTTCTATCCCTAAACCTACATTACAAGCCATATCAAGACCTATAGTGATTTTAATTTGACAATCTAACAAATCAAAGTAGAGAAAATAAAGGCAAGTCGATGGTATCTGATGCATAATACTTGCAGTTCTTTGAGAGAGTGAGTGCTTCATTTGCCTAGTCCCATGTTTCATTTGATACTTCATACTAGAGTGAGGACTTCATTTTTTGTGAGGGTACATGGATTATGTTTGCTTTTACCATTGGTCTATGTGAAACACATATGTGATAACTTGATTTCTTGTTGATAGCTAGATAACATGTCTTAATCTCTGAATATGATGTGTTGATGTTGCTTGCAATACATTAGTTGATGATGTTTCAAGAGGAAGGGTCAATAGAGTTTGTATATACAGTGCACAAATTTGTTTGAGTTTTGGCGGAAGTATCTTAAGTTTATTTTCTAGTTGAGCGTCGTGTTTAGTTTTTCTTTTTCTTTGTCTGAGGACATGCAAAAGTCTTAAGTTGAGGGTGTTGATGTGTTGTGTCTAGTTGAAAGGCTGTTTAGTTTTTCTTTTCTTCTTGTCTGGACATGCAAAAGTCTTAAGTTGAGGGTGTTGATGTGTTGTGATTTACAAAGATATTGACGCCTCAAAACTAAGAAAATAGCATAGATTTAGGTGTATTTATGTGGATACAGGCACTTTTCCTTTGATTTCAAGATAAATGGCGTTGGAATACTAAATTGTGTATAGCTAAAAGTGCAAAAAGCGGCAAAAGTGTGCATCATTAAAGATTTATCCGTAGATGGACCTACGAGTCGCATTTGGTATCGATGAGAAGATAAAAAGTTTAACCTAGAAGACCGATCTCTTATGAGACTTGTCACATACCATGGCGGTATAAGTCGTGGTCAGCAAGTCATGATGAAATCCAAGAATTGCACAGGAGGGCCGATTCCTTAAAGACGAGAATACCCTACAACCCGTGAGACGAAGGTACGGGTCACTATACCGATCGTGGTGAAGTTCACAAAGTTCAAAATTAATCGATCAAACCATCAAAGCAATGTACAAGTCATAAGACGTTGGTACGACCGTACCTTCGCCCAATACTTAGCCAAAATTCATCCAACACTTCAAGCCATGAGTTGATGTCACGGTCCGTGAGAGGCCCCTACGAGTCGAAAAAGGGACCCGTGACGAGGCCGCCATGCATATGAAAAGCCGTCCCGTTAGTTTAGGAAAAGGATTCTTGTGTGTATATAAATACTTTTATGTTTTATTTTTCATAGAGGTCGACAAATAGACTTAATTCTTTTTTAGGAAAACATTGTAGTAAGAAATTAGATCGTTGAAAGAGAGTTGAGTTGGTTCAACCTTTTGTGATCAACTTTTTCTTGAACTTATCTATTCTTGCTACTTGTTATTCAAGATTTCAGGGTTTTAATTGAAGGAATCGTTTTTATCAATCATCTTTGTAAGTATTGTTTTATGTTTTGAATAATGAATACACCACACCTTGCAACTATGAGAGGCTAAAACCTCCATAGCTAGGGCTAGAACCATGGTGGAATAAACAAGTTAGGTTGCACAAAGTGAGTCTAAAACAAAATACTAATTACTTATATTGTATTCTCTCTCATCTTTAATGATTCTTAGCGTGTGCAACACATTACAAAGTGCTTCGAATTCTTTACTGCTTTGGTCAAAAGAGGGGTAGAGATTAGGAAAAGAGAATTACAAATGCAGCCTTGATCTTGATAATCATTATATTAACTCGAGTTGTGGTCATAGGTAGTTATATCGAAACTTAGTGATAAATCTAGCTTGCAAAACTCATGAGACTTGGTTAAGTAATTGAGGATAGTCATTCAGTAGGGATTGGTCGATCATTTGAATGAACCTAAGTTATCATTTCTGTAAGTAAGTATTGCAAATATCACGAGTGTATACCCAAAGTCATTATGAACCCATGGGGAACACAAACCCTACTTATCCTTTAATTATTGACTCATAAATATAGTCTTGACTATTGTTTATTTCTATTATTGATTTTTATTAGAATTTCCCTCCATTGTGAAGTAATTACCATACAAGTTCATCCACCTACCAATCTAGATCTTCCATATTCCTATGGGTTTGACCCCAAACTCTTGTCGGGTTCTTTATTGACAACGTCCCGTTTCATACATCTCGTTGGAAGTGTGGTTTGAGCGTTACGCCAGCCCCCGCCCCAATCTCAGCCTTCACCAAGGCTTCACATTCTCCATCATAGACTTCCACCTTCTCTCGCCGCGCCGCCCTTCGCCATCTTTTGCAGAAAATACCGAGGCACTAGCATATATTTTGTTGGGGTCTAAGTTCAGCAAGAATTATAGAATAAGAGCTTTGAAGAGTGGTGGAGTGTCGTGTCAGGCGGCTGCCAGGATCCGGTCCTCCTTTGCTCAGCTAAGGGTGGAGATTGGCCCCTGCCAACTCTGTATGCCCAGGTGGAAGGGGGAAAATAACAGTTCAACCACTGTCTAAACACTGTCCTAATCGCCCAACATTGTAATTTTGCCTCTAACTGGTCCGCTTCATCAAAAAACACATCTTAAGACCCGTCTTCAATACATAATCTCGAATACGAGACCTTGTGAATGGGATAGCAGTGCTCAATCCTATAGCCCAATCCATGATCTCCTCTACAATGACCTTTAATGTTGATGGCATATTCTGACACATACAGCAAGAATGCTGCTCTATATCCGCACCGAGGGTGCTGCCTTACTGGGTCAAAAGTAACCTAAGGGCATCTAGCAGCTCTCTCTATGAAATTCAACAAAGGACTTCATGACCTGCCACTGTCACCTACTTCGTGATCCTATTTATCCTTAGAAATGACCCCAGACAACCACTTTATCCGCCTATTCCTCTACCATAACCTATCTCCGTTTAATCTTCTTCATGGCATCCACCCTAGAGTCAAACTCAAAGCAGAATGTGGTATGAACTCGAGGCTCATATAACCCAAGCAATAGTATGCTTGGATATGCCAATGGTGTAGCCTCGCACCATTACACTCTACAACTTGGGGGCTGATCTTTCAACTTCTTCCCATCCTTTGCTTGTTTTTCTATAGTAGAAGCAACACCAACATAAAACTCCCGATCATCTTTGAACTATATCACCCGGTTCTAGCCATCCACTAATCAGAAGCCGACCTTTTCTTCATCTCCTACCTTCTCATTCAAAGGCATTGCGAGGATCTTACCGCTCTTTCTGAATACTCGCCAGGTGGTTCTTGGTGGTGAGAGAGCGACCTAGCTTATAGATCTCTTAAACATCGGCACTCTCCATCAATAAATATAGCTCTCCCTAAAGAGTTTGCACTACCCTCATCTACTGCCTCATCCTCACCAAAAATTACCATCTCCATCTCCGTATTGGGCCTCCTCTAACCCTCATCATCACTGAGCCACTAACCTTGACCTCCGGCTCCTCGCCTCCTCCTCAGATTGGGGAGACGCACGTGGCAAGCACGCCAAGCCGGGCTTTGGCTTGTGCCCTAGTGCTTCGTGTCCTACCTGGGTGTCGAGTAGTCAGCCCCTACTCTTCCACCGAACCACTAGGAGAGTTTCCTTCATGTTCGTAGTCGGAGATCTTATCTCTCAAAGCTCTCTCGAGAGCTATCTCTCTACCTGACGCTTGTCTTTGGCGCTTTGGTCGTTTTTTCTTCAAAGTCATCAGACTCGCTGTGGAGAAAAAGGGTTAGAACTTTTAGATTCGAGAAAAGAAAACAACAAAAATACCCTATGAAATTTTCCACGGGTCTTCAATACGAGTCGTACCTAGAAGGTACGATCCATATTACACCCGCGCATCTCGATCACGCTTATGACTCAGGTATGACTCGTACTCACGACGGTACGATCCTACCACAAGTCGCCTCGAGGATACCTTTTGAAAACCATTCTTCAGATTTTTTTGATGACTCATAGTAGGATACCACTGTCATACTATGTTACGTGAAAATTAATTTACATACATTTGTCATTAGCCCCACCCAGTCGTAGTATGAATCCAAGAGTCGTAGGAAGGCTTAAGCTTGACCTGCCTTTGTTCATGTTAGTTATGTGTAAGTTTGATTTTGGTGTTGAGTACTTACAAGCAATTCCCAATCTAGGCATGCATTTTTCACACTTTACAACTACTCAGCTTCCTCCCATTATGATTCACAACCCGTAACTCGTTTGCAATTAATGCTCGAGTTCTAAGCATGTTTGAATTCCCACCCACCCAACACAATCGCATAGCAAGTTACCGAATATTTTCCTCATATATTTTCGCGAATTTTGAGGAACGGAGTTGATAAACAAGTTCATATAAGCACAAAGTCTTTTACCCAACTCTCCAAAGCATAACTACTTACTTATTATTTTGCAAAATCTTGCTCAACTTCGTCTGTGATTCGACTGTGGTAGGATCAACTCAGGCAAGGTTAAATTCACAAATCAAAGCTTTATCGATGATTTTTCTAGCTACTAGTGTGAGGGATTCTATTGGAGGTAATCGTGGGTTGAGGATGTGTTTGTGTGAGAGTCGAGTCTAAATTTTGGAATTTAAATACGTTAAGGCGAATTTAAATTTTCTAGTCGAGCCTGGGCCGATTTAAGAATTTAGGTCCATCACGACTGTGAGCACGAGTCATAGGTTGATCGTGACTCCGTCCCTAGACTCGAGCAGAGGTTTAAGAAAACTTACCTATGGAGATATGAGCACATCATACAACTCGTACCACAGAGGTACGAATCGTACCACGATCATAGCTCACTCGATCGGAGTTCCTATATTTTACATAGTTCATATCTACAAGGGAGTACCACTTCAATTGCATAATGGAGTTACAAGTCAGAGTAGGGACCACCGTATCATGAACTCATGCACTAGGCCATATATCTACTTCTCATCACGACTCATGCTACGAATTGCATAAATGCTCTTATGAGTCGTACCGAGGCTCATAATATAAGTCTCGTATCGTAATTTTTCTCGCAACCTATTTTTGGTTCCCCGCACACCGAGCACACATAAGTCAATAAACCTAGGTTGCCTCCCAAGCAAGTTGCTTACGAATGTCACTAAGACGATGTGTGATGTGCCATGATTTTACAGCACTTTCGATGCTTAAACCAAGAAATTATGCACATCCAAGTATTTTTTATATGTATAATGGTTTTGTGTTTAATGTTGAAGAAAATAGGTTCTGGAGTGAATTGGTTGAATTAATACTGAAATTAACTAAAAAAGTGACTCGCTAGCAGCACTTCTAATGGTCGCTAAGGAGGCACGACTCGTTGCTTAAGGCGTGGGCAAAAAGACAGTTTGGAAGATGCAAGATAGTGTACTTGACGAAGCCGAGGAAACGGCCTTTACAACTCGGTGACGCAGTCGCAGGTCAACCATGAAGGTTAAGAAAGGAAATCTTAACCAAGTGACTAGTGTAGTTGACAATGCACATCACGAGTCATCTTACAAAGAATGACTCATCAGATCACCGGGACCAACCGTAAGGTGTACTAGAATTTCGAGGAATGAGACTACGAGGACCTAACGACTCGTGATCGAGCACGACGAGTAGTTAGGTGACCCATTTCCAAGAATGGGTAAGTTGCCGAGGACGACTGTGTTTTAGGCAAGGAATGACTCGTCTGAGGGCCAAATGAATCGTCACCAAGCTCGTGGCCACTATCGACCGGTTTTCGTGTTAATTAGAGTTAATTTCTTGGTACTATAAATACACAGCTTAGGTTGAGTTTTTGCAGTGATTCTAAACAATTTTTAGACGATTGAGAGTGTCGACTTTATTAGTTTTCAACTATAATCTGGTATTGATCAATTGTTTCGATTCAAGAAACAAAAGCAACATTGAGTTTATTCATCTATTGTGGAGTTATTATTCAATCTACGGGTTTTTATTCTATAATAATTTGTAAGTTGCAATTATGATCTCTCAATATTTTGTGATTGCGATAACACAAGTATGAGTAAATAAAACCATAAACTAGGTTTGTGGAAACCAAGATGAATTAACATACATAGGTAAAAACACTTAGTGATTCTTGAACGGGGTTTTATGCATGTATTGTTTTTCCTTCGTTTTGATTGCTTCTCTTGACTATTGGAAACGTTAGGAATTTCCTTATTATTACTTACGTGAACAAGGAGGTAAATAATGGGAAAAGGGATTAACAACGAAGCACTTGAGGCTATCAACCCCGATCTAATAGCTTGAACTTGTTTGGGATAACTAATTTGATATTAAGGGTAAGTGTCAACTAAAGTACACCCGTATAATGACCAAGTCATGCGGTGATAATCATCTAGATAGGGTACCAACCATTTGAAGTAACCTAACTTACCAATATTGCATGTTAAACACCGAAATAGATCACTAGTGTATAAGCCTTGTGGTTATGAAATCTTAGGAAACACAATCCTAGTCAAATCGTTAATCAATACAAACCAAATTTGATTTCACCATTTAGTAATTTTATTTTTGTTTATTATTCTATATTTTTCCCCCTTTGAAAATAAGTAACTCAATAGTAATAGTTATTCGCATTAACTTAAGTTCTTACCATATTCCCCGTTGATCAATTCCCAACCCTTGTTGGGTTCTATATTTGACAATCGACCACTTATATCTCAATTGCGGTTTAATTTGGGACAACATCAAATTCTTGGGGCGCCGTTGCTGGGAATACTACTTATGACTTTTATACTGTGTTAACTTTACTATTGGTTCTTGCCCCTTTTTATTTTTTCTTTTGTTGATTTGGTTGCTTAATAGGTCTTAGGTTCGTGCATGCCCGATACTAGAAGCCAAGGAAATCCCCTGTTCCACCGATCACGATCTGAAGCACGCTAAGAAACCCGAGAAGAATGGCCAACATCCAAGAGCAGGAAACCGTGACCAAGCCACAAAGAAGAATGTTGGCTTAAGAGCAAGCTCTGCCAGATCGTGAGTTACCCAAAGTTTCAAGAGTAGCGTCTTAGCCGTAGAGGATGAATGAGCTGACTACCGTAGGTCCGTAACACCATGACACCCATATTTTGATTTGTGGAGGATGATGCGATATAGATGAAGTTGGTGCCAATCGAGCCATAGTCCCTCCTCCCGCCGGGGGCGAAGTTTGACATTACTAGTGCGATGATCCAATTGCTTAATATGAAGGAGTATTTGTCGTCATGCATCCGATGATGCCCATGCTCACCTCGACAAATTTTATGTGGAATATGTAAGGCATACAAATCGGATGAGCCGAGACGCTGGTCGTACCGAGGTTATTTCCATTCTCTCTAGGGAGTGAGGCAATGATGTGGCCGCCGAGCTGTCGAATGATTCCATCACTACGTGGGGAGAGCTTAAGAGATCTTTTCTGAAAGGTTCTTCCCACCATCCAAAGCATCATAGCTTGAAGGATGAGATTTATAACTTTACACTTTAATTTCGAGGCACTCCACGAGACTGGCCAGATTTCAACAAAAGCTCAAAAAGGCCAAATCACTGCACTGGATGATACACTATCAAGAGATCTTTTATGTCTCCGAATGCCAACACCTGGGCGGCGCAAGTGGCCGATACCGTCTCCAGGAACTTGTATGAGTCACACCTGTCGCAAAGGTCAAGTGAGTCATAGACAGATCACCAAAATCAACCGAGCTTGGCACACTTGAGAGCCTGAGGTCTCGCTCGGTTCTTATGCGTTGGTATGTCTCGAAGAGAGGAAGAAGTGCGAGAGTTCAAAAATGATGAGGCGTCTATACGTTCCACCAAGAAACTGAGCCGTAGTTCGTTGGTTCAAAGGTTGAGGATATGCTATCCAAAGTGTCAAGTAGATGGAGACAAATGTACAACCACTTTAAGGAGCTCCGAGCCGATATTTTCGCTTAAATCAAAAGGTGGAGTCACATAATGTGGCAATTAGCAGACGAGAGCGTACGAGTCGATGTCCGTTGCAATGAATCTGAGGCAAAGAGGCACACTTCCCAAAGAATACTATGCAAAATTCTAAAATGAGAATCACCGACTATTGGCCACCGGGAGCTGAAGGCCAGTGATCCTCGGCTGCCCGCTGTAGTTAAGGAGTTAGACAAGCCCATCATGACAAATGAAGCACGGTGTAGCGACCAGAAACCCAACTTTGGTTGGGGACTCAGAGGTAAACCGCCTCCAAGTAGTGCAAAGGAGCAAGGAGATGTCCCCGGGAAGGAGAAGGAGGCACAACAAAACTGACAGCAATCCTTAGACCTCCTCCTCCTTATCCCTGGGCCACAGAAAAGAAAGTCAAGCATGGAAGACTAAAGTATATCTCTATGCTTGTTTGTCATGAACATCCTATCAGGAGTGTACCAGCAAATGCCCTGGGATATACCAAATTCATGAAGGACCTCATCACCAAAAGGACTCTAAGTTTGAAAACTAGCCGACACCGCACCACCGTGGTTCCATCACCACAGGATCCTAGCATGTAAGGTGAAGACCTGTGCATTTACTATACCTAGCACCATTGGGGAGGTTGAGTTTGGAAGGCACTGCGGACTGGGAGCTGAGATAAACTGATGCCACTAGTAGTGTTTTAAAAGTTAGGCTTGGGAACCCCACACCGACTACTATGCTATTACCGATGGCCGACAGAGCTGCTGCAAGCCTGCATGATTTTTACATGTACCGGTCAAAGTGGACAAATTCATATTCCCAAACAGACTTCGTGATTTTGGACTGCGAAGTCGATTTTGAGGTCCCCGTCATTTTGGGGCGACTATTCCTTGCAAATGTGTGGCCCTAGTAGACGTGGGAGGCAGACAATTGAAATTCGTATTGAACAAAGAAGAGGTCACCTTCTTAACATTAATGTAATCCATGAAACAACCAAAGGAATTCAACAAGGAATAATTTCAACATTGAGGATGGAGGAGAGTCACTGACGAATTATGAGTAGCCAAGTGACTTGTGTCGCGTCATGACGCGAATCGTGTGCTACATGGAGGTGAACCCATTGTGTGCTTGTTGGTCTCAGTAGCCAAAATACCCACGTCGTGTCGCGACATTAAATCAAGCGCTCGAAGGAAACCCAAGTTGTAAATTTAAGAAATAAGTAATGTTCACGCTTGTTGATGGGTGCAGTGAATAAGATGGAGTAACTGGGTTGGAACCGGAACCGAACTCGGGCCTCCAAAGAAAATCACAAAACGAGTCATCTTCCGACTTGACGCACTGCTCACCCACTGCAAAGAGAACCGCGTAAAATAAGAGGAGCAATGTGTGACTTAACGACCATTTCTCGAAGGAACAAATTGCCTTGTCCCCCATCGTGTACACTAGATCAAAGTCCTAATTAAAAGAATAAGGGTGATAATGGCGCACTCAACGAATCATCGGGGAGACCAAACGAGTCGCTATGAACCGCCTTTGAAGCTACAATCAGCTAAGGACCATGACTCAGTAACGACTATCATGACACCACGAGTCATTACTTGACCTATTAGGTCCTAGGTAAGTTTCCTAACTCAACGATTCATTTCCTCAAAGACTTCACGACTATAACATTGGGCGTTATGAAATTTAACATAACCCGACCTGAACCTGAAGTTGGGGAAAATTCTAATTTAAATCAATAAAAACTTGGATTTCATTACATACTCCTTACTAAACTTACATACATACAAAACTTCAAATTTCCCTATTGTCTTCTTCTTCTCCTTCACTCAACACCATTGGAAACACCATTGACAAACTCAACCTCGCATGCTGCCACTCAAGCACACACCCGATTGCACTCCATCATTGTTCAAGCATTTGTGTGAGTAATCTCCTCATGAAATTTCGAATATTTTTGCATTTAAACAAGAATTGTTGAGTGACCCATGTTGTGAATATTGAATGTATTTCAATTCATATTGTGTTTATCTCGTGGTTCCTCGATGAAAATAAACCCTAGGAAGATTTAAATTTGATCGTATTTCACCTGGGTTGATTTTTAGATTGAAAGCTCTTTTGTTTGTGGAATTCAAATTATGAAGAAGATGCAGTTGCATTGTGCGAACCGAAATTTGCAGCACGAGCTACATCACGGAGTCACTGGATCACCAAAACGACTCATTGTGTAGCTCGCCCGAATGGAAAATTGCTTACCGAGGTAGTGCACTTAATAACCGATTTAACGACTCAGCCTTGGCAACGATTCGCTGGGACCCGCCATCAAGTACCACCGGACCAACTTGACGAAAGAACATTCTAAGACGAGTGACTTCACGAGTCGCTGCTGGAAACTACTTAGTCACCCGTCAAGACCACCGGACACCGTACTCAAAATATTTTCTATTTCATCTCATCTGCACAAGAACATTGTTTCCATTAGTACAATGGCTCCTGAGGTACACCAAAGGCGGTCAACCAAGAAGCAGCACCAGCTGCTAGCCAACCTTCATAACGTAGACTCGTGATGATCCATCATCCTCTAAAGAGTCACCAGTGGCTCTAAGGAGGAAAGCATGAAGTAGCGGCGAGCAGCTAGTGAGGAGGACAACTAGGCTAAGGCTCAAAAAACTTCAACTGGAGCAGCCCTAGTTGATACTCCCACTTCAGAAGAGATCCGCCTACCCACACCGATGAGAATGTTAGGTCACATCGCACTTGTTCCCGAGGCTCCTACAACTTGGCAAAACACTCGAGAGAGTTGACGAATCACATGCTCATCAAGGGGACTCGATAATGAGCCGACTGAGACCTCTGGACACATCAAACGAAAGCAATCGAGAATGTACGAAGCACGGTGTGTGTGTCCCCGGGCATGCTATATACAATAGAGATATGTTCTAATGAAAAAGGCATCCAAAGAAGAGCATATACGAGGAGCCAAGGATGGTAACTAAGGGTGGCTTAAAGATCTTCCATGTTTCACAGTAGCTTTTTGATAAATACAAGTTCAAAAGTACGACCGAGCCTTCAGCATCTACAACCTATGTTTGGTTTGAGAGTTCTATGCAAAGATATGCAACACATTGCGGCTGGGTAGGGCATTGTGGGGCCGTGGATTTGAAGAAGAGGCCCGCGATAACTCAAAAAGTTGGGCGAGACTCCAGCTGACATTACTCGAGCTGACGATCTCCATTGTAATGGCTCATGATTATCAGGCTCCGGCGAACACAAAGCAGTAATTTGACTGTGTGTTATCCGAGCCGAAGAAAGTCAAAACAAAGAAGTTGAATAGCCAGGAGAGCATCCAAAGCAAAGACACTTGGTTCTAGGATTATTGCAATGAGAGGTCCACCGGTAGAATGGCTTCGCATGGTACAGAAGGCAACATAAAGAAGGCCACATTAAATTTTCAGGCAAAGTTTTGTGGTTAATAAGATGCGCACACGCCGGTACCAACCAAGAATGACAACATCCTATCACCCGAAAGAGCCGTTTGGTAGCTAGCATAATGGAGGGGTATGCTACACCTTCGCGATATATTGCAGACTGGTAGAGCCGGCAATCAATGAAGGCATGACCATTCCATTTCCATATTTGATTGATAGACTCTATCAGAGTCAAAGGTAAATTCTGGGTAGATGCCATTAGTAAATCGTAGAGCAAGTGGTCCGTAAGATTACCGATATCAGTTGATTCGAGATGATATAAACCTGCGTGATCTGTAGGAGGAATTGGCAAACAGATCCGCGGGGCGCGATAATATTAGTGGTGAGGTATTTGATACGGATGCAACCGGATGCAAGATAGTCACGAGTCAAGCACGTAGCCTATGGGAGGCGTGAGAGAGGTGCAGCCGTGCCGGGAGATGCCGTGATATACGGACACCTCCACACATGTCGATGTCCCTAAGTCTCATCATCACAGCAGCCCCGAGACCACTGGGGCCATGCCTCCACGAGCCACCACATCCGACCTAGTCACAAGCCAGGAGTTTTTGGTTGATATGGTTAGGCGGCCAGCTAACGCCGAGAAGCAGCATGCACACATGGCTCCCATGTGCCAAAGCCCTGATGGCAGTGTAAAGTCGCGGGTGTCAAAGCGAGTTGAGACATCAGCCCGCCCAAAGGTAATGGCGACTGGATGCTTTGAGAGGAGGATGGATGAGCGCATTGCAGCCAGCATGTGCGCCCGTAGTTATCTAGATGGTACTTAGCCATAATCCGAGGTGCGTGACTGCTGCACGATGTGTAGCCGTAGTACTCTCCACCAGATTTCCCATGATATAGGAAAAGCTCAAGAAGAATTGCCACCAATTTTCAACTTTATCACGGAGGAGCATGTGGCAATGTGATAAGGGGAAGAGGCCTCAGAGGAGGAGGAAAGTGTTGATTTATGATGCTTCTCTACTCACAAGAAAAACCCGGAGTAGAGTGAGATGGAGAGGGCATTACTTAATCAAGTAAGAGGCTCGGGACAGAGAGCGTAGACTAACGCAAAGGAGAATTCATGAGGGTTAATCCAGCTCTATTGGATATGAGAATGCACCTGCCTGCTTCTGCATTGAGATGACATTGGAGGCGTATCTACACCCTCCACTAACCTGGTAGCTGACACCCAGGCTCCACGTGCATGTTCCCTATTTCCTTAGTTTTGTTGGGTATATATATGCGTCGAGGATGATGCATGCTTTTTTTTATGGGGAAGGGGAGGGATACCTCATAGCATTTTGTTTTATAAACAAACCCGAGGGTTTTTCTTGCGGGAATATCTTTTCCCCATTGTTCCATATCTAGTAGAACCTGCATGTTTAGGATTTTATTTCGTATGTTTTTTTTTGTGTCGTAAGGAAGAAAGTAGGAAAACCGAAAGCAAATAAGAGTTAAATTGTTGAAAATAACCGTTGTTGATAATTTGATACCCCTCCGAAAACTTTTGTATATGTGTATGTTAAAGTTGACAAGTATGACCTTTGTGAATCTTTGCAAGGCATTGAAATTGTGAACTTGTTTATCAATGATGGTTGTATCTCGAACTAGTATTTGTAGAAGTGATGATGTTGACCTCGTGCTATGTGTGAAGGGAGGTTTAATAGCTGAATTCCATCAAGGCAGGTGTCAATCTAGAACTTTCTTGGTCAATGCACGATATGAGGATAGGAAACTAGGAAAGGATCATAGGCCGCTTTTGACGGCGAGTCCACTTTGCACTTAAAATACCTACCAAAAGTGAATAAAAATTCCTTGATCCAAATGTTTGAGCTTAAATTGACCTTTCTTTTGTTTACACCAATTCACCCGCCCGACTTTATTATGAATGAACTGCTTGTCCTCGGTCCCTCCTTGGAGATAGAACCCCAACTCAGAAAATCATTTCAAGCCGAGGGTGGCTATTATAGTGGGTGATTAAGAAGAGTAGGGTGGAGAGAAAATTGGTTAATAAAAAAGGTAAAAGAAGAAAAAATTTAAAAAAACAAAAAAAACATGTAATTTAATTAAAATTATTGTCAAAAAGAAAGAAAAGAAAAGAGAAATAATGTGTGACATCAATGCGTGTTTGAATAAAGAGAAACCAGATCCGTAGTTGCAAAAGCAAAGAAAAAAAGAAGTGCTTAAAGGGAAAAATGGAGAAAATAGAAATAAAGGTGAAAAGTGGAGTCAAGAGGCATAGTGTCAAGGAGTGGTTGAGCTTATTAATCTGATATGTAACATACCCAAGCCCGATCCCAATGCCATGCTTCAGTAGAAAGTCCTATAGTGATCCTAGCTACTTGTTCGAAAATCGAGGTATTGAAAGTAAAGGCAAGCCTATGGTATTGTATGCACACAATTCAAATTTCTTTATGAGAGTGAGTGGGTATTACCTAGTCCCAAGAGAAATATATTGAGATAATCATATACACATATGTAAGTGTGGGACTTCTTTGAGGTGAGAACATTTGGTCAACAAAATCGTCTACAAATTGTTTGGGTCTGTGTTATAGATTTATGTGTGTGGTTGCAGGTGACAGTATTTTTCCATGTTTTGATTCCTCTGTGTTATAGTTGGAAATTTTGCATATGCATAGTGATTTAATTTGATACTATTAGGGAGGGGTTAGAAAATTTGATTTTGATGTGTAAGTGTGACTACCGTAAGTTTCCTAGAGTTCTTCCGATTGAAGCGTCGAAGTAGTTTAGTTTGTTTTGTTTTATTTAGTTTTTTCCTGAGCACGTGCAAAAGTTCTAAGTTGAGGGTGTTGATGTGCCGTGATATTACGTCACTTTCGACACTTAAAACCAAGAAATTATGCACATTCCAGGTATGTTTTTATAGGTATGATGTGTTTTGTGCTTAATGTTGCAGGAAAACAGGTTCGGGAGTGAACTGGTTGAATTAATGCTGAAATTAACTGAAAAGATGACTGCTAGGCACTTCACGAGTCGTTGGCAAGAGGCACAACTCGTTGCTTAAGGCGTGGGCAAAAGATGGAGTTTGGAAGATGCAAGACAGTGTACCTGATGAGTTGAGAAAACGACTCGTTACAACTGGTGACGAGTCGTGAGGTCAACCGTGAACGATGAGAAAGGAAATCTTAATCAAGTGACCAATCTAGTTGACAAAAGACATCACGAGTCGTCACATGAAGGAATGACTCGTTGGCAGATCACTAGGACCAACCGTAAGGTGCACTGGAATTTCTGAGGAATGAGACCACGAGGGACCTAACGACTCGTGCTCAGGCACGACAAGTCGTTAGGTGACCCATTGCCAAGACTAGGTATGTTGCTGAGGACGACTGTTTTAGGCAAGAAATGACTCGTCAGAGGGCCAAACGAATCATCACCAAGCCCATGGCCACTGCCGACCTGCTTTCTAATTTTAATTAAGAAAAGGATTTCTTGGTACTATAAATACACAATTTAGGTTTATTTTTGAAAGGAGGATTCTGAAACGAGTTTTAGACGATTGAGAGAGTCGACTTTATTAGTTTTCAACTATAATCTTGGTATTGATCAATTGTTCTTGATTCAAGAAACAAAAGCAACATTGGAGTTTATTCATCTATCGTGGAGTTTTTATTCAATCTACGTGGTTTTTATTCTACAATAATTTGTAAGTTGCAATTATGATCTCTTCAATATTTTGTGATTGCGATAATACAAGTATGAGTAGCTAAACCCATAAACTAGGTTTGTGGGAACCAAGATGAATCAACACACATAGGTAAAAACACTTAGTGATTCTTGAACAGGGTTTTATGCATGTATTATTTTTCCCTTCGTTTTGATTGATTCTTGACGGTTGCAAATGCTAGGACTTGCCTTATTCTTACTTACCGGACCAAGGAGGTACAGAATGGGAAAAGGGATTAACAACAGAGATTTGAGGCTATAAACCCTCATCTAATAGCTTGAACTTGTCCTGGGATAGCTAATCCGATATTAAGGGTAAGGGTCAACTAAAGTACACCTGTATACAGACCAAGTTGCGTGGTGATAATCATCCAGATAGGGAACCAACCATTTAGGTGAACCTAACTTACCAATATTGCATGTTAAACACCGGAATAGATCACTAGTGTATAAGCCTTGTGGTTATGAAATCTTGAGGAACACAATCCTAGTCAAATCGTTAATTGAATACAAACCAAATTTGATTTCACCATTTAGTAATTTTACTTTTGTTTATTATTCTATATGTTTACCCTTTTGTAAATAAGTAGCTCAATAGTAATAGTTATTCGCATTAACTTAAGTTCTTATCATATTCCCTGTGGGATCGACCTCAACCTTTGTTGGGTTCTATATTTGACAATTGACCACTTATATCTCAATTGTGAGGTGTAATTTGGGCGACATCAGTAGGTGGTTCAGTTACTCAGACTTCACCAAAACCACCTCATGGGTTTCCTCCCAAGAAGCGCCTGATTTAACATCACGGCACGAAGAAAGTCTCTTGACTACTCAAACTTCTTCATAAAACTTAGAATCATCTCGACTGATGAGACCACCGTAAACTCTTTGAGCTGCTTCATGACCAACAGACATTGAAAGTAACCTCCTCTTTATTAAGCCTGAATTTCAGTTGGCCAGCCTCAACATCTACTAAAGCCCTCTTAGTGGCAAGGAATCGTCACCCCAAAATGTTGGGGACCTTAAAGTCAACCTCGCAATCTAGGATCAAGAAGTATGCTGGGAATATGAATATGTCAACCTTGACAAGAACATCAAATAGGATCCCCACAGGCTTCTTCACAGTACGATCGGCTATCAATAGCCGCATAGTAGTCTGTGTGGGGGGTCCCAAGCTTAGCTGCTTGAACACAGCTAATGGCATTAGATTGATGCTTGCTACCAAGTTGCAGAGTGCCTTCTCAAACTCAATGTCACCAATAGTATATGGAATGGTGAAGGCACCTGGATCCTCCTTTTTTCTGGGCAAGGACCCGTGAGACTATAGCACTGCAATGATGCAAGATACCCACTGGCTCATAGCTTACGGACCTTTTCTTGGTAACAAGGTCCTTCATAAATTTGGCGTAGCTAGGCATCTGCTCCAATGCCTCAACCAATGGTATGTTTACCTATAATTGTTTAAGCATAGAAAGAAATTTCTGAAACTTACCATCTTCCGCCTTCTTCTTCATTCTTTGAGGGAACGGTG
>JACEIK010000678.1:97595-129190 GCA_018107945.1 Datura stramonium
TTGCATTTTTGCCCTCCGTTCCACCTGAAAATCATCTCACAACAAGAAATTGGTTAGAATTCATAGGTTTCAATGCAAACACAATTTTTTTATTTTTTTTTTTTTTTTTTTTCCAACTATTTCTATTACAACAATTTTACGGGTTGCCTCCCGTGCAACGCCTGGTTTACCGTCGCGGCTCAACGTCATTAACGCTCACTCATCCTCTAGAGTGACAGATGTCTTCTCCCGAATAACGTCCTCACCCCAGTAAAGCTTACAACGATGCCCATTAACTGAGAACGTGGGACTTCGATCTTCTCGCCACAAATCCAGTTTTGGTGCTTCCTCTATCAATGCTCTTCCCAATGGATCTCGAGAACTATTGAAAACATGATATAATATCTTATAAAATATGCATTACTAAAATTATGAGGAAAAATGAGAGACTCGTATTAACGGACAACAACCATGTATGAGCTCATAATGATCCCACGTCTTTTCCATGTGGAGGAGAGCCATATTAAGCCTTTCCAGGGTGAAGGATTAAGTAATGTATGATATCAAGGTGGGACCTTAGGCCGGGGAAATGCTCTCTTGAGAGGTCCCAAAGTATACCTACGTTTGTGCGTAGTTTATGAGAATGGGGAATCTTGGAACCCCTAGTCTACTCAGTGCTAAACTATACTCCCAAAACATATATAATGAACATATAATCATAGATCAAAAAATAACTTGGATCTTAATAAATGTGGACTCTTGACTCCAACACATGAGATAACTGAGCTTATTAGCCTTGGCTAAATCATGAAATCTTGCTTAACTTGAATGGGCTTGCCAAATCTTAACTTCATGCTTGCATGAAATCGACATCATAAGTAAAATCATAATTATATTCATGGGTAATTTGTAAACATTCATACATGCTAGATTTCATCATACTTGAAAACATAAATCATAACTCAACTTTTCATGAAACTTGCATAATTGGGTATCATGTTCTTAAAACTTGAAATCATGAATTGTAATCAAAATAAGTATAAAACTTCCCCATGGATCTTAAAACATCATTTAAAACATGAAAGAAATTAACCCATGAATTAAACATTGAGAATTTCATAGAATTGGGTTAAGGCCCAATAGGATCATACACTTGATTCATGAACTTCAGATGGGATTTTGGCATGAGAGTGAAGAGAAAATCTCATTCATAACCCTACACACCTGGGTAAACTGATTCTACACCCTTCCTTGAAATCCCAAGAGATTTGGAGAAGAACTTCGATAATTTCTAGGCTTGATCCCCTATGGAACTCTCTAGTATTGCATGCATGGGAGAGAATGATGTTGAATAGTTTAAACCTACTTAAAACCCTCCTAACAGAGCTTAAAATGACATAGTTTAGTGCTTAGGAGCTTAGAAATTATCAAAATACCTTTACAAAAAATGCTGGAAAATAGACTCTGCCAATCCTCACGAAGGACTTAATGAGTCGTAAGGTAGGGGACGACCCGTGGTGTCCCCTCGTGAAGTCCGTTGGATTTCCACCTTTAAATCCACCCTCATGATCATGACTCACTCTACAAGTCTTAAAGTGACACCACGACTCATGGTATCCACCCTTGGTCACTCCTTGAACACGACTCTTAATCAGCCAACCTCCATTTCAAGAGACACTCCACTACTCATGGGGTAACTTCACGGGTCACTGGACGAGTTGTCCTGTGACCAGATGCGACATTTTCGTATTTTCTCTGCTTAACCCTCGGGTATGATCCTAGGGAATTTTGGCATATTACAATATCTCCCCTTGGGAACATTCGTCCTTGAATGTGGGTAAACATACTGAATAGCTGGGGAAAGGATTTGCAATCCCAAATACTGAATATCTGAAGCTGAAAACTGACGGAGTGACTGACTCTAGACTAAAATACAAGACTGAAGTGAATTCCTGAATCACACATACATGCACTAACATAAAGGAATCTAAGAGACAAGAACGAGACATGAAACTGAATAGAGTACTAAGGAGGAATCTAATACCTCAAGTTGGAATTGAGCCGGAAGGGAAAAGATGTGTGTATTTAGCCATCATATTTTCTTCCGCTTCCCACATGGCTCCCTTCAACAAGCTGATTTCTCCATAGAAATTTTACTAAAGCTTCTTCTTGATCCTACACTTCCAAACCTGATGATCAAGAATTTTAACTGGAACCTCTTCATAGATAAGGTTATCATTCACACCAATGCTCTCCAATGGTACTACCAAAGCTGGGCCACAAATGCATTTCTTCAAGAGAAACAAATAGAAAACTAGGTGTATTGAAGCTAACTCTGCGGGCAACTCCAACATAGGCCAACTTGCCAACACATCTCACAATCATGTACAGGCCAACGTATCGGGGACTAAGCTTCCGTTTCCTTCTGAACATCATCACTCCCTTCATGGGAGCCACTTTCAAAAACACCCAATCATCAACTCCAAATTCAAGTTCTCTCCTCCTCACATCCGCATAGGACTTCTTACGACTCTGAGTTGTTCTTAGCCTTCCCCTTATAAGCTGGACTTTCTCTATAGCCTCATGAACTGAATTAGACCCTATCAACGTAGCTTCACCTACTTAAATACAACTAATAGGCGACCTACCCTTCTTCCCATAAAGAGCCTCAAACGGAGCCATCTGAATACTGGAGTGTTAACTATTGTAAGTAAACTCGATAAGTGGAAAATGATCATCCCAACTAACTTTGAAGTCAATCACATATTCTATCAACATATTCTCAAGATTCTAAATTGTTCGCTCTTCCTGACCATCCATCTGTGGGTGAAAAGCTATGTTAAGCTTGACCTGAGTAACAAGTCCTTTCTGAAATGACTTCCAAAACTGCAAAGTGAACTGGGTATCTTTGTTTGATATGATGAACAAGGGAACACCATGCAACAAACTAACTCCAAAATATACATTTTAGAATAATTTTCCACTTATTCAGTGGATTTAATCGGTAAAAAATGAGTTGCTTTAGTCAACCTATCTACAACCACCCAAATAGAGTCATATTATTGATATGTGCGAGGAAACCCGGTAATGAAGTCCATATTTATCTCTTCCAACTTCTAAGTGGGGATATTGATGTCTTGTAATGCATCTCCCAGTCTTTGATGCTCCACTTTCACCTACTGGCAGTTCGGACAAATAGCCACAAACTCTGCTATGTACTTCTTCATGTAATTCAACCAATAGACTTCTCACAAGTCACGTTACATGTTGGTTGCACCTGGATGTATAGAATATTGGGAACCACGAACCTCATGAAACATCCGTTCTCTCCAGTCATCGACATCTAGAACACACAAATGACCCTGATATAAAAGTACACCATCTCCCCCGTGGGAGAATACCTCTACCTTCTAATTCTGAATCGCTTCCTTCAACTTTAACAAGATAGGATCCTCATATTTCCAGCCTTGACCTCAGTCACCAAAGAAGATTCTAAACCATTTTGAATAATGACACCACCATCCGTCAAATCAACCAGATGAACTCCTAATCGTGCAAGTTGGTGCACATCCTTCACCAAATCTTTTCTTCCATATTCCACATGAGAAACACTCTCCATGGATAGCTTGCTGAGGGTATCTGCCACTACATTGGCCTTGCCCGGATGATATAGGATACTTATGTCATAATCCTTGAGAAGCTCTAACCACCTCCTTTGTTGTAAATTCAGGTCCTTCTAGGTAAATACATACTGAAGACTCTTGTGGGTCGTGAACACATGTACATGCACTCCATACAAATAGTGCCTCTAAATCTTCAGTGCAAACTCCACTACTACCAATTTTAGGTCGTGAGTCGAAAAATTCTTCTCATGAGTCTTAAGCTCTTTAGAGGCATACAAAATGACCTTGACATGCTACTGATGAGTTGGTAATTCACCAACTCATTAGGATCCTAAGCAAGAGCTTTAGCTCTGTTTTCAAGTCTTTTAGTTGGAATTTATGCCCTTTTTTCCCTTTTTATGTGCAGGTATCTGATTTGAAGAGGAGGAGAATGAATTGGAGTAAAAACTATGTGATTCAGGTGAAAACCAGTGCTCCATTGAAGGACACCAGTGAAATACTAGTCAACTCTAGGAAACCACTGGCTTGATAAGCAATTGCAACCACCGGCCCGCAGATAGCAACCGGTGATCTACCGGTTCTATCACTAATAAGTGTTGGAAGTGGCTGGACCAAGGATGATATTAATTAGTGGCTCACGTATGGAAAATGGTAAACCACCGAATGCACCACTGTAAGGCCCTAAAACTTCAGTGGATTGCAGAATAAAATGATTGGTGGCTTGTGGATAGCAACCGACAAACCGCCGGTTCCATCACAAGTGATGAGACGCCTGAACAGGGAAAAAATTTCAAAGCCTGAAAAAGAGGAGAATGTTTTCCCTATTTTCGTATATATTCTAGAAGAAAGTGTTGTAAACATACCATTAAATATTCCTCTTACTTTTTGAGAGAGAAAGAACTCTATTGGAGAGAAAGAAATATTTGAATATTGCTTTTTATCTTCATCATCTTCTTCAGCAAGGTATAACTATTATTGTAGAAACATTATGAGTTTGATTTTTCTTACTCCTAATAATGAAATTATTGAGTTTATTAATGAATATGCTCTTTTGTTTCTCAATTATGAGTTTCTAAATTTACAGCTAGAGGTGTGTGATGATAGGTGTTTAATTTGATTGGGTATTGCTAGATTTATCTTGTTATTACTTAATTAGTGTAAATCTATTGAATTCTCCTCAAATTATAGGTTACCGCTCATTGTTAATAATATGGGTATTGTTTTATTATTTGATTTTAGCTTGAAAAAGAAGAATTTAATAGTGGATTGGGATCTGATTATATGGGGTTAGGCTAGAAATAGCCAGAACCCATGATCATAATTCCTTAAGAGGTTGATGGCTAGAAATAGCTCAGCTCCTAATCCAAATCATATTAGAATAGTTGAACCGTGCCTTGATCTTCAAGAGGACTCGAGGATAAGTAGCTCAATTAGTTGAGAAACATCGGGCTCCATCTTTTTCCAAGGTTATTTACACATATTAGTAATAATTTGACTATCTAGTAAATCCCGATTTGATTGACATCCCATCTACACCACACCTCTAGTATTTGCATATTATTGTTTCTCAATTTTGGTTATCTTGCTCTCTTGGTTAGTTGATTTTAGAATCCAAAATATTTTTTCCTTCACTTTCCACAAAATTTAGATTTATGTTTTCATCGCTTGGATGAGAATCAATTCAATTCACTAAATGATTCTTGTGCAAATCATTCTCTAGTCCTTGTGGGATTCAACCCCGACACTCATTGGGTTATTTGTTTTGATACAACAATTGCTTACATTCTCACTAATTGAGGAGTGTAGTTTGAGCGTTATCAAAAATGGCACCATTGTTAGGGACTAGCGCTTGATATCCTCGAGTTGTTTGTTAATTTGAAGTGATCTTGCATCTTAACTAGTTTGACTTTACTATCTTAGTGGTGCAGCATTTTTCCATTGTTAGTTTGTTGATGATATGCTAATGAGTCCCTTTGAAAGGTTTCTTAGAGACCCCAAGAGGGCACCTTTTGTTGAGACCCTCCAATTGATTGATAAGATGTGGAGGAGAGAAGGAAGAAAAGACAGTGTTGATGGTCATGATGAAGCAAATAGAGTTGCTAATGAATTATATGAGGGGTTTTCATATAAGGTACCAACAAGACAATCAAGGCTATGGATATTCCTATAATGAAAATCGAGGTCGGAACGATATTTGTTTAGCTGAAACGAGTAGTCAAGGAAGTGATGAATCCCTCTCATCTCACATGGAAAACACTGTTGAGTTTGTGCTTGAAAAAGTTATTTCAACTGATTCAGGAATTGCAGAGTAAATTGTTGGACCTCACCAACATAATGAAGAATCATGATGTGGTCATAAAATAGTAAGAGAACAAAATGAAACTGTTAGCATCTCAAATGAAAACTCAACAAGTAACAAAGGAAACAAAGGATCCACCACCCTAAGCCATCAGGGATGAAGAGGAATTAGGATGGGAGATGGAAGAAGAAATTTTGAAAGAAATCCTTTTCTTGAACAATGAAGGATTGGAAGAGGTGTGTCAAGTGAGCAAAGGGCTAGGAACTTATACCTTTCTACCAAGGAAACTCGATCTCGATCTCAAAAACTATACAACCCCACCATCACAGCCATCCATTATTGTACCTACGGTCTTTGAACTCAAAACATTACTTGACAATTTGAGATATGCATATTTGGGGGCAAATGAGACACTCCCGGTGATTATCTCAGCAAACCTCACTCCCAAAGAGATAGAGGAACTCATAGCAGTGCTAAAAAGGCATATTCGAACAATAAGGTGGTCTATAGCTGATATCATAGGTATTCCTCCTGGTATTTGTACTCAGAAAATCAACCTTCAAGAGGATTGCACCCCTTCATTAGAGCACCAAAGGCGTCTAAATCCACCTATTCAAGAGGTGGTTAAGAAAGAAGTTATTAAATGGTTAGACGTAGGAGTGGTGTATCCTATCACTGATAGCATATGGGTAAGTCCTTTTCAACGTGTGCCCTAAAAAAAGGGATTACGGTTATATAAAATGAAAAAAAATGAGTTAATTACAACCCGCCCAGTTACTAGATGGAGGGTGTGTATGGATTACCATAAGTTGTACTCTTGGACAAAGAAAGATCACTTTCTAGTCCCCTTCATTGACCAAATTCTAGATCACTTGGCTGGGAAAGAATATTATTGCTTCTTGGATGGATATTCAGGATAAAATCAAATTTCTATTGCGCCCGAGGATAAAGAGAAAAACACATTTATATGTCCCTATGGTACTTTTTATTTAAAGAGGATGCCTTTTGGACTTTGAAATGCTCCCGCAATTTTTCAGAGGTGTATGATGTCCATTTTTTTATATGGTGGAGAACACTATGGAAGTCTTCATGGATGACTTCTCAGCAGTGGGAGATTAATTTGAAGATTGCTTGGTACACCTAGAAGGGGTATTGAAGATATCTGAAGAGACAAACATGGTACTTAATTGGGAAAAAATTCATTTCATGCTGAAAGGAGAAATTGTTACGGGACATAAAATTTCTGAGAAAGGGATTAAGGTAGACCAATCCAAGATTGATGCAATTGCCCAGTTACCTCCGCCAAACACAGTGAAAGGTATTAGGAGTTTTCTAGGGTATACGGGATTTTACCACCGCTTCATTAAAGATTTTTCCAAGATAGCTCATCCTTTATTTCAATTGTTAGAAAAGGAGGAAAAGTTAAAATTCAATGAGAAATGTATGAGGACTTTCATGGAATTGAAAGAAAAGCTGGTGTCCGCTCCAATTATCACGACACCGGATTGGTCAAAGCCCTTTGAGCTAATGTGTGATGCTAGTGGTGTAGCATTAGGGGCAGTCCTTGGTTAGCGGAAGGAAAAGATTTTTCACCCGATTTACTATGCTACTAAAGCCCTGAATAAAGCACAAACAAACTAAACAGTGACTGAACAAGAGCTTCTCACTGTAGTGTTTGTGTTTGAAAAGTTCTAGGCATCTTTGGTTGGAACCAAAGTGGTGGTGCAAAAAGACCATGCAACACTCAAATATTTGATGAAAAAGAAAGATGCTAAACTTAGGCTTATTAGGTGGGTCTTGTTGTTGTAGGAATTTGACTTTTAAGTGAAGGATCATAAGGGATGTGAGAATCAAGTGGCCAACCATCTATCTTGCCTAAGGACAAATGGTCAGCCGGGAGCATATGAAGATATTAAGGATGACTTCCCAGATGAACATATTTTGTGTACGACTCATGATGTAACACCGTGGTTTGCCAATTTTTCTATTTATTTGGCAAGCAATATCATCCTGAGGGGTTGACCTTTCAGCAAAAAAAAAAAGATTCATGCATGATGTTCAGAAGTTTTATTGGGATGAGCCCTACCTTTTTCATAGTTGCACTGGTGGTATAATGTGTAGGTGCATCCCCAAAGTGGAAATGGTCTCAATTCTATAGGATTTTCATTCATCACCCATTGGGGGTCATTATGGGAGCATTCGGACAGCAGCAAAAGTGCTATAGTATGGAATTTATTGGCCTATATTGCATCAGGATGCCCATGATTTTGTGAAACAATGTGATAGGTGTCAGAGAACAAGGATTACTTCAAGGAGGCATAAACTTCCATTGACACCAATCTTAGAGGTGGAATTGTTTGATATGTGTGGGATCAATTTTATGGGCCCCTCTGTGAGCTCTTATGGAAACACGTAAATTCTGGTGGCGGTTGATTATGTCTCTAAATGGGTAGAAGCTATAGCATTGCCCAAAAACGAGGGGAGTGTAATATCCTTTTTGAAGAAGCATATTTTCTCATGGTTTGGCACTCCTAGAGCTATCATTAGTGATGGGGGATAACACTTTTGCAATCGTCTATTAAGCACCTTGCTAGCCAAGTGTGGTGTAAAGAACAAAGTGGCCACCACTTATCACCCACAGTACAATGACTAAGTAGAAGTTTCCAATCAATAAATCAAATCTATCTTGACTAAAACAGTCAATATGAACAGAATAGATTGGCTTAGAAGTTAGATGATGCCTTGTGGGCATATCGGACTGCAAACAAGACACTAATTGGAATGTCCCTATACCAACTTATTTTTGGTAAAAATTTCCACTTTCCTATTGAGTTAGAATATAAGGCCTTATGGGCACTGAAGAGCTTGAACCTTGATTGGGGGAGAGCCGTCCAAGGGCGAGCAGAAGACCTACATGAGTCAGATGAATTTAGAATGTGAGCATATGAGAACGTAGCTATTTATAAGGCCCGCATTAAGCATTACCATGATTATAAAATCTTGCATCGGACTTTTGTTCTGGGTGAATTGGTATTGTTGTTCAATTCAAGACTGAGGTTATTCCTAGGGAAGCTCAAATCTAAATGGTCAGGACTATTTAAGGTGTCTCAAGTTTTTGGAAATTGTGATATAGAACTTCAAGGAGAAGATGGGTCAAAGTTCAAATTGAATGGCCAAAGGATTAAAAAATATTTGCGAGTGTTGGAGGAGGCTGGTCAAATAGACGTCTTGTAGTAGGATGAGCCACAGTACATAAGGAGTCTCTGTCCTGCCACGACGTTAACTAAGGCGCTTCTTGTAAGAAAACCCAGGCATTTTTACTTTGAACATTTTGGATGCTTTGTTGTTTTTGATTTTTGTAGGTAGACTAGATGTAATAAGAAGAAGACCAAGGCATGATTGGCGAATTTCCGGTGAAATGCCGGTGCAAAGGTGTGAGGTGCCGGTTGTTACACCTCTTAAGTTTCTACCTTTTAAATCGACATACTCATATGTAATTTAAGAATTTTCGAGTACGACGCGTACACAAAAGGGCCCGGGGAGAGGTCGAATGAGCGCATAATTGAGACAGCAGGGGAGAAGGCCAGACTAGTTGCAACCGGGGAAACATGTCACGGACCCTCTCCCTCAGTGATGGGCTCCGTGACGCGCACGTAAAATGACACATTGGGGTCCATGTCATAGACCCCCTTTCCACCGCCCAAAGTTATATATATTAAGTTCCTTTCATTTGAACTCATTTGATATTAAGAGACCCTCGTCCAGAGAAAGAATAATACACAATTTTCGTTCAAATTTCTTTTGATTACTCTATTAAACGTGGTCCAAATTCAAATTAACTTTAGGTATCGAGTTTTAAGCCTACAGGGAGCATTACTATGGAGTTATTTTCTCAAAATACACCCGAAAAATCATAAACCCACCAAGCAAAAGTTGTTAGAATTTATCCAAACTCATTCCTAAATGATCACAAGCATCAAGTATCTCTCCCTTCTGAACTTTCAGGAAATTACAGGTTTTCGGCTATATTTTTGTGAAGTTGAATATTATTTTTAGTATTAAAAGTTATATTTTTAAATCGAATTTGATATTAAAATTAGTCTCTTTCTTCCAGTATTACGGTTGTAGTTGGGAAGAGCTGTTGAATGCAAGTTGAAACTCGATAGTTGTTTAGGAAATGGAAATCGAGGTATGTAAGGCGAATTTCTTCAGCAAGTTAGTTTCTATAGTACTAAAATATAGTTTGAATCAAAGTAAGAAAGAAAGAAGTCTTGTGATTGTAAATAGTTGTTGTTATTAGCTGAGATCAATAATTGTGCTTAGTTTGGGATTGACCTTGCCCTATATAGCCTTCCATGACCAACCCAGGGTTATTAGTTGTGTCGTTGCCCACCAGGGGCTAGATGACGTCACTCCTCGGAGTGATATGTCGTCTGTGAGGGATGAAAATATGGTTCGAGGACCTTATAAAGTCTATTCCAGGGCGGGACTACTTTTATGTCATATCGGCACCACACCCCCATCGAGCATGGTGCCCGGGGTGCAGATATCAGGAGTCCACTTGACTCAGACACAGCTACAGTTCAGGGGTTCAGCGGGTGCTGTTGCAGACTCAGGGATTGGTAGGACGGCTATGGTTATTAATGGACTCTTTTTGACCTTGTAGGGTTATGCAGATTGAAATGTACTCGTCAAGGCTTATGGGGGCCCCAAGTAGGTTATTTTGTGCTGGTTGTAGCTTCCGGCTTATGGGGGCCTGATAAGGTTCTTGTTTGCACTATTTACTATTAGATTAGATAGCAGGAAGTTATGTTATTCAGGTTATACCTCTTTCTCTCTCACTCAGTTACTTCCAATTTCATCTTATGTTTTATTCAGTTACTTTAAGTTATTGCCCTACATATTCGATAAATATTGTACTGACGCACATCTTGGGGCACTACATTACTTGCCTATAAGTGCAAATAGACACAGATCAAGACCTTCTGAGTTTTCATCCTAATTCAGCAATACAGTTAGCCCCCCTCCTCCGGAGTTGATTAGTTAGAAGGTTTGTTCTTGTTGATTGTACAGTATGGGTAGGTTAGGGCCCTATCTCCACAAATATTCTACTCCTAGAGGCTATTTTTTGTTGCTGGCCGCGTATGGCCTATATATATGTTTTATTTAGTGTAACGTCCATGTGGGGCCTTGTTTAGATGGTCGTTAGTGGCCTTGTCGGCCTTAGCATAAATTAGTGCCTGGTTTAAATTTCAATTATAATTAGACAGCATGGTGGTGTTGTCAGCCCACATAAGATTCCCTTTATTTGCTTGTTGCTTGTTAGCTGATTTTTTATAGGTGGCTATAAGGCTTTATCGGCCGGAAGTTAAGTTTACAACCAAGATATATCTCGTTGTTTTCTTGAGGTGATTTGCAGGCCCAAACCAAACATGCATAAGCCTAGCCGGGTTAGTCAGGTTCTAGTATGGAACTAGGTGCCAGTCATGCCTCCCAAGGTGGGGCGTGACAAACTTGGTATCAGATCAGTTCGTGTCCCAAGGAGTCTGCAAGTCGTGCTAAGTAGAGTTTTGTTTATGGATGTGTTGTGCACCACATTCTATAAACAGGAGGCTATGAGGCATGTTAGGATGGTCACTCTTCTTTCACTTACACTCATGCCATAGAGCTGTATTATATAAGGTTGAGCCCCTAAGCTTACTATAATCGGCTTGTCTACAGAGAAATTTCAGACATGCAATAAACCATGACTAGTAGGAAGTTAGACGTCGCGGTAGGAGAAGGCACTAGCAGGGTGACCCAGTCAGAGCCAACTCAATCTGAGGGCGACAGGGAGACTTCATCTCGGTCTCCCCAGCACTCTCCGCCATACAAAGAGTCATCCAGGGTGGCAAATGCGTCTGCACCACATCCAGCAGCTCCTATACCAATACCATCAAACCAGGAAGTCAGGAACGTTGTCTTCATGTTAGCTTAGATGATGGTTGCACAGCGTCAGCCAGTGGCACCCGTGGTTGTCGAATTTTTGGGAGGACCTAGTAGTTTGAGGGTCCGACAGTTTCTCGCACTAAGTCCCCTGCAGTTCATAGGGACGAACTAAGATGAGAACCCTCAGGACTTGTTGGACCAGTTGCAGCTGGTTCTTCAAGGTAATGCATTCCACGCCTGCGGAGTTGGTTGAGTTAGTGGTATTTCGGTTGCGAGATATAGCAGTTTTATGGTACAAGAGTAGGGAAAGGTCCTGAGGTAGAGACGTTCCCCCTCCGACTTGGTCAAACATTTTGGAGGCCTTCTTAGAACATTATTTGTCGCGAGAAATCCGACAGGCCCGGTAGATCAGTTTTTGCATCTGGAGCTGGGTTTGATGAGTGTTCGAGAGTATTCTATGAGATTTTACTCCTTGGACCGATATGCACTAGATTTCCTAGACACTATGCCAGCCAGGGTGCACCGGTTCATTATGGGGCTGCTTCTAAAGTATGTGGAGACCTGTATTCTAGCTACTATGTTGTAGGACATGGACATCGCTTGTAAGGCTAGACCTAGTGGCACTCAGGTAGAGTTTCAAGGAATACCTAGGCCTTGACTATAAGGCAGACTACCAAGACCCCCACCTCCACAACAGCAGTAGGGTGGTACACCTGGCCGTCGGGGGCAATCAGGACTCGGCGAGAGATCACGGCTTTCGGGTTCATAGCAACGGAGAGGGTCAGAGCAGAGTAGACTCACTGTGCCACCTTTCCCTATTCGTAGTCGACATCACCTTGGGTCATGTAGGTATAGTTTTAATACACGTTACAGCTGCGACAAGAGGGTCATTTGATGAGAGACTGTCCGGCCAGGGGTTAGAGTGATCGGGGCTGATAGGATAAAACTTCTGTAGGGTCATGTGCCCCAACATCTCCATCAAGGCATAGACCCTTAGCTCCAAATGGCAGAGGCCGAGGCAGGTCAGGGGTGTCCAGTTCAGGTACCGGTCCAGATCACACTTATGCTTTATTTCGGAGACAGAAGTTCGAGTCGTCGTCGGATGTTGTGATAGGCATGCTTGACATTTGTTCTCATTCAGCTTAGGTTTTGATAGACCCGGGTTAAACTTAATCTTATGTTACACCGTTGGTGGCCCAAAAGTTTGGTATAACGCCAGAATTTCTTCAGCGACCCTTTTCAGTGTCCACACCTGTTGGTGATTCTATTATAACAAAAAGGATCTATCGGGGTTGTAGAGTAGAGGTTGTTGGTCGCCAAACTTCATAAGATTTAATGGAACAAGAAATGATCGATTTTTATGCAATTATGGGTATGGATTAACTATCACCATGTTACGCCAATGTAGAATATTTGACCAAGACTGTCTGATTCCACTTTCTAGGGGAGGTAATACGAGAGTAGAAAGGCAATGCAGCCACGCCAAAAGGTAGGTTTTATATCCTATATGCAGGAGAGAAAGTTAATAGAAAGGGGTTGCATTTATCATATTGTCAGGGTTCAAGATGTCCAGGAAGAATTCCCTACTCTCCAGTCTATTCCTTTGGTTAATGAATTTCTAAATGTGTTTCCAAATGAACTTCCTAGCATCTCTAAAGAAAGGGAAATCAATTTTTTTATTTATTTTCTACCATGCACTCAGCCCGTATACATCCCGTCATACCGAATGGAACCTGCAGAGCTTAGAGAATTGAAAGAGTAGTTGAAAGATCTGCTAGATAAGGGATTTATCAAGCTGAGTACTTCTCCGTGGGGTTCAACAGTTTTTTTATAAGAAAAAAAGATAGCTCCCTCCACATGTGCATAGATTACCGGCAGCTAATTAAAGTTACTACCAAGAAGAAGTACCCACTCCCCAGAATAGATGATTTGTTTGATTAGCTACAAAGGGAGAGACACTTTTCCAAGATTGACTTAAGATTAGGGTATCACCAGGTGTGGGTTTTTGAGAGAGATATTCCAAAGACGGCTTTCAGGACCAGGTATGGACAAATTGAATTCCTGCTCATGTCCTTTGGGTTGACGAATGCTCCTATAGTGTTCATGGATCTAATGAACAGTATCTTCAGGTCGTATGTGGATTTGTTTGTGATAGTATTTATTAATGATATTCTGGTTTATACTCGCCCAGAGGAAGAACACTGAGATCATCTGCGAAGAGTACTCCATATTCTCTAGGATTGCCAATTGTATGCAAAATTTTCTATACGTGAGTTCTGGCTGAATTCGGTAGCCTTTTTGGGTCATATTGTGTTGGATGTTGGTATTCAGGTATATTCACAAAAGATTAAGGCAGTAAATACATGGCCTAGACCTACAACTTCAACTGAGGTACGCAGTTTCCTCGGGTTAGCTGGGTATTACAAAGGATTTGCAGAGGGGTTTTCTACTTTATCAGCACCTTCGACCAAGTTAACTCAGAAAGAAACTAGGTTTCACTTTATTGAAGCGTGTGAACACAGTTTTCAAGAGTTGAAAAATAGATTGACATCAGTGCCAGTACTAGCTTTTCCGGAAGGTTTAGAGGGTTATGCAGTATACTGTGATGCTTCAGTCGTCGAGTTAGGGTGTGTTCTAATGCAACATGGCAAGGTAATTGCTTAAAAAAACCTGAGGAAGCATGAAAATAACTTTCCCACTAACGACCTAGAGTTAGCAGCAGTAGTTCAGGCCTTAAAAATCTGGAGACATTACCTGTGTAGGGTGAACGTGGACATTTTTACTGATCATAGGAGCCTCTAGTACATCTTTACACATAAAGAGTTGAATCTGCGGCAGTGTCGCTGGTTGGAATTGTTGAAGGACTTTGATGTGAATATTTTATATCATCCAGGGAATGCTAATATTGTAGCATATGTCCTTAGTCGTAGATCAATCGGGAGTTTAGCACACTTGGGGACCGAACAGCGAGAGCTGGCCTGAGAATTGCACCAGTTAGCCAGTTTAGCCGTCTGAATAGTAGAATCAGGAGACAGAGGGGTAGTGATACAGAATACCGAAGTATCATCCCTGGTGTTAGAAGTAAAAGGGTGGCAATATGAAGATCCTAACCCAGTATAGCTCAGAGATAAAGTTTAGTGAGGGGAGGTATCAACCTTTTAGATAATCAAAGATGGGGTCTTGATATGTAGAGGTCGCCTCTGGATTCTAGATGTGGTAGGACTTCACTAGAAGATTATGGTGGGGGTACATTATTCTCATTATTCACTTCACCCTAGTTCAATAAAGATGTATCATTACATAAAAGAGATTTACTAGTGGCCTGGAATGAAAAAGGGTATGGCGGAATTTGTAGCACAATGCCCTAATTGACAGCAAGTAAATGCTGAACATCAGAGACCCAGGCGATTAACACAGGAGATACTGGTACCTATTTGGAAATGGGAAACAATTAACATGGATTTTGTGGCAGGGTTACCCCGTACAAAGCGCAGATTTGATTCTATCTGGGTGATTGTCGACAGATTAATAAATTCATCTCATTTTCTGCCAGTCAGAACTACCCTCTCAGCAAAGGACTATGTTTAATTGTGTATCAGAGAAATAGTTCGATTGCATGGTGTCCCGACTTCTATCATATCTGACAGAGGAGCGAAATTCACTGCTAGATACTGTCAGTCATTTCAGAAAGGCTTAGGAACATAGGTTAATTTGAGTATAGCCTTCCATCCTCAAACAGATGTGCAGGTAGAACGTACAATTCAGAAGCTCGAAGATATGTTGTAGACGTGTGTTTTAAACTTCGAGGGGAGTTGGGATGAGCCTTTACCCCTTATCGAATTTTCTAAGAACAACAGTTATCATTCGGCAATCCAGATGAAGCCTTATGAGGCCTTATATGGGTGGAAATGCAGGCACCCAGTTGGTTGGTTCAAGGTTTGATAATCAGAGCTAATTGGACCAGACATAATCCACCAGTCAAAGGAGAAAGTAAAGCTTATCAGAGAGCACTTGTTGATATCTCAGAGCCACTAGAAATCTTTCTCTAATGTGCCCCGTAGGGACTATGAATTCAGTGTTTGTGATTGGGTGTTTTTGAAAGATTCGCCAATGAAGGGAGTAAGGAGGTTTGGTAAAAAGGGAAAGCTTAGCCCTAGGTTTATTAGCCCATATCAGATCCTCCGAAGAATAAGCCAAGTGGTATATGAGTTAGACTTACCTCCCAAGTTAGAATCTGTTCACCCGGTCTTTCATGTGTTCATGCTACAGAAATGTATAGGGGACCCGTCTGGAGTCGTGCCAGTTGAGGAAATTTAGGTTTCTAAAGAATCATCCTTTGAAGAGGCTCCAGTGTCCATATTATATCGGCAGGTTTGTAGATTAAGGACCAAAGATGTCTCTTCTATTAAGGTACTGTGGAGGAACAGAAACAGAGAAGAGATGACCTGGGAAGCTGAGGATGACATGGGATCTAGATATCCTCGCTTGTTCCAAGGTTAATCCGGATTATGCAGTTAAGGTAAAATTGTTGTTCAGTTGTCATTTTATGATTTATATTATCTATACTGCTCAGTTGACTACCTTTTTTTTGTAGAATAGTTGTTATAGTGCTATGTGAGATGCCTATATTGGACTTTTCTACATTTAAGATTTTTCATATAGTTCATATTACAACAGAGACTCTACTGAATTTTTTTCCAGAACATTAGTTAAGAGAGTTAACTCCTGTAAGTTGTAGTTGACATACGAGGATGAATAATCCTAGGGGGGAAGGATGTTACAGCTCGTAAGTTTCTATCATTTAAATTGGTATACTCGTGCATAAGTCAAGAGTTTTCGAGTACGACAAATATGAGAAAGGGCCCGGGGAGAGGTCGAACAAGTACAGAATAAAAAAAGTAGGGGAGAAGGCCGCACCAACCGAGGCAATGTGTCACGGACCCTCTCCCTCCGCGATGGGCTTCGTGACACGCCCTTAAAACGGCACGCTGGGTTCCATGTCACGAACCCCCTGTCCACCGCCCAAAGTTATATATATTAAGTTCATTTCATTTGAACTCATTTGATATTAAGAGACCCTCATCTATAGAAAGAATAATACACAATTTCCATCCAAATTTATTTCTATTACGCTGCTAAATGTTGTCCGAATTCTAATTAACTTCAGGTATCAAGTTTTAAGCATGTAGGGAGCATTACTACAAAGTTATTTTCTCATAATACGTACGAAAAATCGTAACCCCGCCGAGCAAAAGTTGTCAGAATTTCTCCAAACTAATTCCTAAACGATCACAGGCAGCAAATAAGTATTTCTCCCTTCTGAGCTCTCGGGAAATTACAGCTTTTCGGCAGTATTTTGCGAATTTAAATATTATTGTTATTAGTACTAAAACTTATCATTTTTAGCAAAATTTGGTATTGAAACTAGTCTCCTTCTTCCAATATTATGGTTGTAGTTGGGAAGAGCTGTTTTATGCAGTTTGAAACTCGTTAGTTGTTAGAGAAACGACAATCGAGGTATGTAAGGCGAATATCTTTGGCAAGTTAGTTTCGATAGTACTATAATACAGTGTGAATCCCAGTAAGAAAGCTATAAGTCTTGTGATTGTAAATAGATATTGTTATAAGTTGAGATTAGTACTTGTGTTTAGTTTGGGATTAGCCTTTCCCTGCATAGCCTTCCATGACCATGCCATGGTTATTAGCTATGTCATTGTCCGCCAGGGGCTAGATGACGTTACTCCAAAGAGCGGTATTCTGTCCGCGAGGGACAAAGATCAGGTCCAAGGACCTTATACAGTCCATTCCATGGCTGGACTTGTTTTATGTCGTATCGGCACCACACCCCCGTCGAGCCTGGTGCCTGGGGTGCAGATATAAGGAGTCCACTAGACTCAGACACAACTACAGTTTAGGGGCTGAGCGGGCTCAATTGCAGACCCAGGGGACTAGTAGGACGACTATGGTTATTAGTGGACTCATTTAGACCTTGTAGGGGTATCTAGATTGAAGTGTACTCACCAGGGCTTATGGGGACTCCAGGTGGGTTATTCTGTACTGGTTGTACCTTCCGCTTATGGGGGCCACGTAAGGTTCTTTTTTGCAATATTTATTGTTAGATTAGATAGCAGGAAGTTAAGTTATTTAGGTTATACCTCTTTCTCTCTTACTCAATTACTTTCAGTTTCATCTGAAATTTTCTTCAGTTACTTTCAGTTATTGCCCTACATATTTGGTACATATTATACTGACGCTCATCTGGCAGCGCTTCATTACTTGCCTTCAAGTGCGGATAGACATGGATCAAGAACTTCTAAGTTTTCAGCCTGAGTCAGCAGTACAGTTAGATCCCCTCCTAAAAAGATGATTATTTAGAAGGTTTTTTCTTTTTGATTATACAGTATGGGTAGGTCAAGGCCCTGTCTCGACCAATATTCTGCTCCTAGAGGCTTGCAGATTTTACAACTTCCCTATGGTTAGTTGTTTCTGGCTGCGTGGGGCTTATATATATGTTTTATTTCATGTAACGGCCATGTGGGGCCTTGTATAACTGCTAATTAGTGGCCTTGTTGGCCTTAGAATAAATTAGTGTCTGGTTTAAATTTCAGTTATAACTCGACAGCATGGTGATCTTTTCGGCCCACACAAGATTCCCTTTATTTGCATGTTGTTGGTTAGCTGTATTCTTTACAAGTGGCTATAAGGCTTTGTCGATCAGAGGTTAAGTTTACATCTGAGATATAGCCTATTGTTTTATTGAGGTGAGTTGCAAGCCCATACAAGACTTGCATAAGCCTAGCCGGGTTTGTCAGATCCCGGTATGGCACTAAGTGCCAGTCATGCCTCCTAAGGTAGGGCGTGAAAAATTTGGTATTAGAGCAGGTCGTATCCTAAGGAGTCTGCAAGCCGTGCTAAGTAGAGTCTTGTCTATGGATGTGTTGTGCACCACATTCTATAGATAGGAGGCTGCGAGGCATGTTAGGATGGTCACTCTCCTTTCTCTTCCAGTCATGCCATAGAGTTGTATTGTATAGGGTTGAGACCCTAAGCTTACTCTAATATACTTGTATACAAAGAAATGTCGGACACGCGACAGACTATGACTAGCAGGATGTTAGACATTACAGCAGGAGAAGGCACTAGCAGGGTGCCATAGTCAGAGCCAGCCCGATATTCGGGGGACAGGGAGACTTTATCTCGATATCCCCACCACTCCCTGCCATGCCAGCAGCCGTCTAGAGCAGTAGATGTGTCCGCACCACCTCCAGCAGCTCCTATACTAATACCTTCAGACCAGGAAGTCAAGAGCAGTGTCTTCATGTTAGCTCAGGCGATGGTTGTGCAGCGTCAGCCAGTGGCACCCGTGGTTGCCGAATCTTTGGGAGGACCTAGTAGTTCGAGGGTACGAGGGTTTCTCGCACTGATTCCCCCGCAGTTCACAGGGACAGAACGAGATAAGGACCCTCAAGACTTCTTGGACCAGCTGCAGGGGATCTTCAAGGTAATGCATGCCATGCCTACGGAGTCGGGTGAGTTAGCATTATTTCGATTGCGAGACATAGTAGTGTTATGATACGAGAGTTTGGAAAGGTCCCATGGTAGAGACGTTCCCCCTCCGACTTGGTCCATATTTTTGGAGGCCTTCTTAGTACACTATTTGCCACGAGAAATCTGACAGGCCCGGGTAGATCAGTTTTTGCATCTGGAGCTGGGTTTAATGAGTGTTCGAGAGTATGCTATGAGATTTGACTCCTTGGCCTAACATACACCAGCTTTCCTAGACACTATGCCATCCAGGGTGCACCGGTTCATTATGGGACTACTTCTAGAGTATGTGGAGACCTGTATTATAGCTACTCTGTGGGAGGACATGGACATCGCTCGTATTCAGGAATTTGCTAAGAGTATTGAGGGGATCAGGCAATTGCAGCGGGAGATAGAGAGGGAAAATCAGAAGTAGCATCGCAGGGCTAGACCTACTGAGACTTAGGTAGAGTTTTTGGGTGGACCTAGGCAACGACTATCAGGCAGACCACGCAGACCCCCATCTCCACAGTAGCAGCAGGGTGGTAGACCTGGCCGTCGGGGGCAGGACGCAACGAGAGCTCACGGCCATCAGGTTCGCACTAGCAGAGAGAGTTAGAGCATAGTAGACTCACTGTGCCACCTTTCCCTATTTGTAGTTGACATCAACTTGGGGCATGTAGGTATGGTTCTACTGCATATTACACATGCGGACAAGAGGGTCATTTGATAAGGGACTGTCCAACCAAGGGTTAGAGTAATTGGGACTGAAAAGACAGATCTTTTGTAGGGTCACATGCCCCAGCTTTTCCAGCAGGGCGTAGACCCTCAGCTCTAGCTGGCAGAGGCTGAGTCAGGTCAAGGGCATCGAGTTCAGGCACCAATATGGATATCACTTATGCTTTACCAGGGCGACATGAGTCTGAGTCATTTCTGGATATTGTGGCAGGTATGCCGGACATTTGTTCTCATTCAGCTTATGTTTTAATAGACCCAGGTTCCACTTAATCTTATTTTACGTTGTTTGTGACCAGAAATTTTGGTATAATGCCAGAATTTCTTTAGTGACCCTTTTAAGTGTCCATGTCCATTGGTGATTCTACTATTGCAAAAAGGATCTATCGGGGTTGCACAATATAGGTTGTTGGTCGCCAAACTTTAGCAAATTTAGTGGAACTAGAAATGATCTATTTTGATGCAATTATGGGTATGGATTGGCTAGCACCATGTTACGCCAATGTAGAATGTTGGACCAAGACTGTCTAATTCCACTTTCCAGGGGTGGTACTACGACAGTGGAAAGGCAATGCAGCCACACCAAGGTACGTTTTATATCCTATCTTCAGGCGAGAAAGTCAATAGCAAAGGGTTGCATTTATCATATTGTCAGGGTTCAGGATGTCTAGGCAGAATTCCCTACTCTCCATTCTATTCCTTTGGTTAATGAATTTCTAAACATGTTTTCAAATGAACTTCCTAGCATCCCTCTAGAAATGGAAATCAATTTTTTTTATTTATTTACTACCAGGCACTCAGCCCATATCCATCCCTCCATACCGAATGGCTCCTGCAGAGCTTAGAGAATTGAAAGAGCAGTTGAAAGATTTGATAGATAAGGGTTTTATCAGGCCGAGTACTTCTCCGTGGGGTGCGACAGTATTTTATATAAGAAAAAAAGATGGATCCCTCCGCATGTGCATAGATTACCGGTAGCTAAATAAATTTAATATCAAGAACAAGTACCCACTCCCCAGAATAGATGATTTTTTTGATCAGCTACAAGGGGCGAGACACTTTTCCAAGATTGACTTAAGATCAAGGTATCACTAGGTGCGGGTTAGAGAGAGAGACATTCCAAAGATGGCTTTTAGGACCATGTATGTCCAATTTGAATTCCTGCTCATGTCTTTCGGTTTGACGAATGCTCCTGTAGTGTTCATGGATCTGATGAACAGTATCTTCAAGCCGTATGTGGATTTGTTTGTGATAGTATTTATTGATAATATTCTGGTGTATTCTCGCTCAGAGGCAGAACACCGAGATCATCTGCGAAGAGTGCTCCAGATTCTCTAGGATTGTCAATTGTATGCAAAATTTTCTAAATGTGAGTTCTGACTGAATTCGGTAACCTTTTTGGGTCATATTTTGTTGGATGTTGGTATTCAGGTATATTCACAGAAGATTAAGGCAGTAAATACATAGCCTAGACCTACAACTCCAACTGAGGTACGCAGTTTCCTCTTGTTAGATGGGTATTACAGAGGATTTGCAGAGGGGTTTTCTACTTTATCAGCACCTTTGACCAAGTTAACTCAGAAAACAACTAAGTTTCACTTTATTGAAGCGTGTGAACACAGTTTTCAAGAGTTGAAAAATAGATTGACATCAGTGCCACTATCCCACTCACGACCTAGAGTTAGCAGCAGTAATTCACGCCTATAAATATGGAGACATTACCTGTATTGGGTGAACGTGGACATTTTTACCGATCATAAGAGCCTCTAGTACATCTTTACACATAAAGAGTTGAATCTATGGCAGTATCACTGGTTGGAATCATTGAAGGACTTTGATGTGAATATTTTATATCATTCAGGGAAGGCAAATATCGTATCCTATGCCCTTAGTCGTAGATCAATGGGGAGTTTAGCACACTTGGGGCCCGAACAGCGGGAGCTGGCCTGAGAATTCCACCAGTTAGCCAGTTTAGCCGTCTGAATAGTAGAATCAGGAGACAGAGGGGTAGTGATACAGAATACCGAAGTATCATCCCTGGTGTTAGAAGTAAAAGGGTGGCAATATGAAGATCCTAACCCAGTACAGCTCAGAGATAAAGTTCAGTGAGGGGAGGTATCAGCCTTTTAGATAATCAAAGATGGGGTCTTGATATGTAGAGGTCGCCTCTGGATTCCAGATGTGGTAGGACTTCACTAGCAGATTATGGTGGAGGTACATTATTCTCGTTATTCACTTCACCCTAGTTCAATAAAGATGTATCATTACATAAAAGATATTTACTAGTGGCCTGGAATGAAAAAGGGTGTGGCCGAATTTGTAGCACAATGCCCTAATTGACAGCAAGTAAAGTCTAAAATCAGAGACCCTGGCGATTGACATAGGAGATAGTGGTACCTATGTGGAAATGGGAAACAATTAACATGGATTTTGTGACGGGGTTACCCCATACCAGGCGTAGATTTGATTCTATCTAGGTGATTGTCGACAAATTAATAAAGTCATCTCATTTTCTGCCAGTCTGGACTACCTTCTCAGTTGAGGACTATGCTGAATTGTATATCAGAGAAATAGTTCGATTGCATGGTGTCCCGACTTTTATCATTTTTGATAGAGGAGCGAAATTCACTACTAGATACTGACAGTCATTTCAGAAAGGTTTTGGAAGGCAGGTTAATTTGAGTATAGCCTTCCATCCTCAAATAGATGGGCAGGCAGAATGTACAATTCAGAAGCTCGAAGATATGTTCCAGACGTGTGTTTTAGACGTCGAGGGAAATTGGGATGAGAACTTACCCCTTATTCAATTTTCTTAGAACAATAGTTATCATTCGGCAATCCAGATGGAGCCTTATGAGGCCTTATATGAGCGGAAATGCAGGTCCCCAGTTGGTTGGTTCAAGGTTGGATAATCAGAGTTAATTGGACCAGATATAATCCACCAGTCAAATGAGAAAGTAAAGCTTATCAGAGAGAACTTGTTGACAACTCAAAGCTTCCAGAAATCTTTTTGTAATGTGCGGCGTAGGGACTAGGAATTCAGTGTTTGTGATTGGGTGTTTTTGAAAGTTTCGCCAATGAAGGGCGTAATGAGGTTTGGTAAAAAGGGAAATCATAGCCTTAGGTTTATTAGACCATATCGGATCCTCCAGAGAATAGCCCAAGTGGCATATGAGTTAGACTTACCTCCCGAGTTAGAATCTGTTCACCCGGTCTTTCACGTGTCCATGCTATGAAAATGTATAGGGGACCCTTCCTGAGTCGTGCTAGTTGAGGACATTCAGGTTATTGAAGAATTAGCCTATGAAGAGGTTCTAGTAGCCATATTATATCGGCAGGTTCGTAGATTGAGGACCAAAGATGTCGCTTCTATTAAGGTACTGTGGAGGAACAGAAACAGAGAAGAGATGAACTGGGAAGCTGAGGATGACATGGGATCTAGATATCCACACTTGTTCAAAGGTTAATCCAGATTATGCAATTAAGGTAAAATTGTTGTTCAGTTGTCATTTTATGATTTATATGAACTATACTGCTCAGTTGACTACCTTTTTGTTGTAGAATAGTTGTTATAGTTCTAAGTAAGATGCCTATATTGGAGTTTACTACATTTCAGATTTTTCATATAGTTCATATTACGGGGGAGACTTTGTTGAATTTTTATTCCAAAACATTAGTTAAGAGAGTTGACTCCTGTAAGTTGTAGTTGACATACGAGGATGAATGTTCCTAAGGGGGGAAGGATGTTACACCTCTTAAGTTTTTATCATTTAAGTTGGTATACTCGAACGTATGTCAAGAGTTCTAGAGTACGACACATACGAGAAAGGGCCCGAGGAGAGGTCGAACGAGTGCAGAATCAAGAAAGTAGGGGATAAGGCCAGATCAATTGCAGTTGGGGCAATGTGTCACGGACCCTCTCCCTCCGCGATGGGCTCCATGACATGCCATTAAAATGGCACATTGGGTTCCATGTCACGGACCCCCTGTCGACCGCCCAAAGTTATATATATTAAGTTCCTTTCATTTGAACTTATTTTACATTAAGAGACCCTCATCCAGAGAAAGAATAATACGCAATTTCCATCCAAATTTTTTTCGATTACGCTGTTAAACGTAGTCCAAATTCAAATTAACTTCAGGTATCGAGTTTTAAGCATGCAGGGAGCATTAATAGGTTATTCTCCTTTTTTTATAGCTATTTACATTATGTTCCTACTACCGGTNCCCCCCACCCCGAGCAAAAGTTGTCAAAATTTCTCCAAACTGATTCTTAAATGATCACAGGCATCAAGTAAGTATTTCTCCCTTCTGAACTCTAAAGAAATTATAGGTTTTCGGCCGTCTTTTGTGAAGTTGAATATTATTGTTATTAGTATTAAAAGTTATCATTTTAAACCAAATTTGGTATTGAAATTATTCCCTTTCTTCCAATACTACGGTTGTAGTTGGGAAGAGTTATTGAATGTAAGTTGAAACTCGTTAGTTGTTCGGGAAACAACAATCGAGGTATGTAAGGCGAATTTATTTGGCAAGTTAGTTTCTATAGTACTATAATACAGTTTGAATCCCAAAAAGAAAGCCAACAGTCTTGTGATTGTAAATAACTGTTGTTATTAGTTGAGATCAGAACTTGTGTTTAGTTTGGGATTAACCTTGCCCTGCATAGCCTTCCATGACCATCCCAGGGTTATTACCTATGTCGTTTCCTGTCAGGGGCTAGATGATGTTACTCCCATGAGTGGTATGTTGTCCGCGAGGGACGAAGATGAGGCCTGAGGACCTTATACAGTCCATTCCATGGTTGGACTAGTTTTATGTTGTATCGGATCCACACCCTCGTCGAGCCTGGTGCCCAAGGTGCAGATATTAGGAGTCTACTAGACTCAGACACATCTATAGTTTAGGGGCCGAGCGAGCTTAATTGAAGACCCAGGAGACTAGATAGACATAGATCAGGACCTTCTTAGTTTTCAGCCTTAGTCAGCAGTACCATTAGCTCCCCTCCTCTGGAGCACATTAGCTAAGAGGTTTGTTCTTTTTGATATTACAGTATGGGTAGGTCGAGGCCCTATCTCGACTAATATTCTACTCCTAGAGGCTTGCAGATTTTATAGCTTCCCAATGGTTAGTTGTTACTGGCCACGTGGGGCCTATATATATGTTTTATTTCATGTAACGGCCATGTGGGACCTTGTTTAGTTGCTAGTTAGTTGCCTTGTCGGCCTTAGCATAGATTAGTGCCTTGTTTAAATTTTAGTTATAACTAGACAGCATGTTGGTCTTGTCATCCTACATAAGATTCCCTTTATTTGCCAGTTGTTGGTTAGCTATTTTCTTTATAGGTTGCTATAAGGCTTTGTCAGCCGGAGGTTGAGTTTATAGCCGAGATATAGCCCGTTTTTTTCTTGAGGTGAGTTGCAGACCCGCACCAGACGTGAATAAGCCTAGTCGGGTTAGTCAAATTTCAATATTGCACTAGGTGCAAATCATGCCTCCCAAGGTGGCGCGTGATACCAATATACCATAGGGTGTAAGAAGAATAAGGGGAGAGTAGAGAAGAAATCGGTGAATTGCCGATGAAATTCTGATATCAGTCCGCAAACTGCCAGCAACACGTAGACTCCCGCCAACACACCTGGGATTTTTGAGCATATTCGGTGATCCAACTGACAAATTGCCATTGCCAATGCACGAATCACTAGGTAGATGTTGGTTCCATACAGTATATCTAGGAGTTAAAATACCATTGGCGCCTCATCCAGTGGATCACCGGTGCCAACATGTGAGATGCCAGTGAATCGCTGATTGGGAACCAGAGAACTGAATAGGTGATCATCATTGGCGCTCAAACCGGCGGATCACCGGTCCTCACCGACAACCTCCTGTAAATATAGATCCAGGTATTCATGCTTATTAAAATATTCATTGGCCATTGACCAACTGACCCAAACACCTTAAACCCACCACAACTCTAAAAACAACCCCTATTTTATTAAACCCTTCCTACATTTCCAATTTCCCACACATTTCCTTTTTCCCACCATCTCTTAATTTCCCAACAAACCACCTTCCCCACCTAAACTCCATTAATATCTACCTTCTTCTTTCCCAATCACTTTATGCTCTTTTATATTTAAATACCTCTCATGATTACCCCTTTAACCTCATATGACTTTCCATAAATTTGGAGGTCAATCGTTGAGCAAAGTACAAGGCTTCTCTCTCTACTCATTATTACTTCTCAATTTGGTATGTCCCACCTAGTTTATGATTTAATTAGGAATGTAAATCTGGCATCTGGCACGATGAGGATAGATAATTGTATGACTCATGTTTTCATTCTTTGTTTTTCCTTGATTGCCTAATGTTAATATAGTGGGTTCGTTGGTGGTGCTATACTGGTTTTCTCATGTTAATATGGGTATGTTAGTTTTTATGTGTTCTTAGTGATGTGTGGTGTGTTTTTTTAGTTTTATTATTTTGGGTGAAGTTTGAGTAACCCCGGGTGCTTCGCATTTATGATTTACCCAATGATAGATAGAGTGACAACTTTCATAAGGGAAAATTGTTGTGGTCATTTTGGATTGTAACTATTGGTGTAAAGTTTTAGAAGCTGTGACGAGAAGAAAACCATTGATTATTGACATAAAGTAGTCCAACTGCATGAGCGGCAGCCCGTCGGTGACACGCCAGTCATGTCCGATGAATCGGCAGTGGAACCTTGGGTTTGAATGTGGGGTTACAAGCTTCTGCCACGAACCCGCGTTTTATCAGCGCTTTGTAGTTCAAGAGCAAAGATTTGATAGTACGGCACCAGTAATTGATGTCTATGCCGAGCTTATTATTTCATGACAGCAATTTATCCGAGCTTCGCCAATTAATACCTGCGGTTCACTGATGTTCCACCGGTGTCATAGGGGTCAACATTTCTCTACTTCTACTTAGATATCATTCTATTTTTCCAATTTTTTTATTGTTATCCTTTTAAATTTTTATATAATACTAACCTTAGTCTGCAGCATCATGTCCACCTCCTTGTAGAATAGAAAAGGGAAAGCACCAATAACCAACACCACCACACAAAACTTACCTTATGATGAGGCCCATTGTATTGTACATATTCTCTTTAGGTTGGCCAGAATGGAAGCGTATTATGTGTCTTTCAAGGAGAAGAGTCCCATCCATTCATAAACTCAACTTTAGGTGGAGTCCTTCATAAATGATTTCCCTGATATTTACTATTAGATCAGCAAGCAGGATTAGCGTTCATTCACTATACCCATAGACCCCTAATTCCTTGAGTTGTCGTGGGAGTTCTACGCATCCTACTAGGCATGGCAAAGACTCTTAAGACACAAAGGCCAAGTGGATACAATGCCATGCTTGTTGTTTGTGTTGGTGCGCGGCCATGAATTGAACATTACCCAAAGGCATTCAACTCCCTCTATTGGGCTAAGCCAATCCAACCAAATTCAGTTTTTAGTAGGAAGGTGGAAGATAAAGAAAATCAATTACAATGGGTAACTAGCATAATTGTGAGAGATCAACCTCAATGGGCCACCTCAAAAGGATTGATTCACCGTCGTGATCTAAAATTTGAGGCTCGTATGTGGCTGTATTTTGTATGCGCTCGGATTATCCCTTCCTAGAATATGACACAGGTCCCCATTGAGGTTGTTATTGTTGTCGCTTATATCATGGATCATACACATATCAATGTTGGATAAATCATTTCGGATCAATTCAAAACGAAGGCCAAGAAGCAGGCAACATCATTGCCTTATCCTAGCCTTTTGAGTATGTTATGCCTATATGCTTCATGCCCTCTCTTTCTGCCATTGGATAAACTGTGAAGGATGAGGGAGTGACTACATTAGACAAAAAATCTGATAAAGATGCTCTAGCATCAAAGCGGCCCAAAGGAATGGGGGCCCGGATTAATCTACCTCCTTCCATGTTCTCTAGCACAACCACAGGATCTTCCAAAGCAACCACAGTCACCGCCTCTCCGCCAATGGACCTGTTGACAATAGCAAAAATGGAACAAGCTTATGAGAGCTAGATTTTAAAGTTGTCTAAGGCAGTACCTTCCATGATCCAGCAAGCCTTTAAGAGATCCATGCAACCTTCTAGAGACAAGTTAAGAGGCCTCTATGCTAAAGTCGATGTCGTAGAAAATGATGTGATGGCCTTGAGGGAGGATGTGGCAAGACACATAAATCTCAACCCTCCGGAAATATGGACCTCCCTGAACTAGTAGTCGTGGTGACCCAGTCCGAGGCGCCCAAAAGCATGCCGGATAATTGGTGGGTGGGGTTTAACAGTTCGCCGAAAATTATGTTTGATGAAGAGATATATCATAGCCGACCACCACCCCGTCGAATGCTTACCATGAGAAAAGTAGATCCATCATGTAAACCTAGTGGGCTAGATACCACTTTTTATCCTGAGCTCAGAACCTTGCTGGATAAATGGGTGGTTCTCGAACAAGGGAAACCACTGGAACTCCCACCTGATCCATTAAGGTCGTCTGCATCGAAAACTACTTCTTGGCATTTTGATTAAGCCACATACTCTTGGATCCCTCATCCCAACCACTAAATCTTTCAGGGAGTCTCCTTCAACTGTTTGTTCTTCTCTATGTACATTGGGGGCAATGTGTTATTTCAAGTTGGGGAGGGGGGGAGTATGTGTCTTATTTTGATGGATGTTGAGCTATGAATCAAGTGTCATCAGTGTTATTGGAATGGGTATTTATTCTTATTTCCTAACTTTGTGACCCAAGTTTGATTTTAGTCACTTTTGTAAATAGTAGATAGTAATCAATCTCCAAGGGTTTTCTTCATACCACGGTTATTTCCCAATGAGCGTTTTCTTTTTTTTCTTTATGATTGTCGAACCAGGTTTTTCCCAATGATGGATTGTGAGGCGACTCTCTTAAGGGAAAATGCCATGTCTTTCTTTGAGTCTTTTGTGGAATTGGTTTTGAGAGGTACCACCAGAAAATTCTTTTTGTGTGACATGAAAAACATGAATTGGAATTTGAAAAGAAATGTGTAGCAGACTCTTGTCATGCATTATATATTCTCTATTTGTCTTGTGAATTTGCATGTTCTCATGTATTGAATCTAAATCGTATGACAATGATGAACTGTGTGAACTCTTTGGGTGTGATGCCTTGTGTGGTAAGGATTTTTGAATGAATCTCATGCATCTCTTCTTGTCTAGAACTTGTCCTAAGTGTGACTCAAGGTGAAATCCTATATGTAGCTGCACTTAGAACATGATTTTAGGCTTTCATTTGACTAGTAACTTTACCTATAATAACCTCCGAAAATGTCTTCTCTTGTTAGCCAATACTTAGACTATGGACTGCTCATTCTTGAAATCCAAATTACAAGACAATGTCCCTTTCTATAACCCTCTTCTTGGCACCCATCCTCCCTAATTGTTGTGGTGAGTGAATGTGTCACAATCCGAACATAGCCCCAGATCGATACATGGGACAAGGAACCCCGATAGGTTCCAAGTTGACCCATGGCATGAACATACATCTAACTCAATTATAGATATGCGGAAGAACATCATAGATAACATAGAGGAAGTCTAAAAAAAACATAACATCTGAATACATACATAAGTCTAAAGCTGAAATACAAACTATGTCTGAAAAAGCCTCTAACACTGGTGAGTTGATAAGACAAGACGCCAACTAACTCTCTATAATCTGAAGACTAAAGATATGACATACAACTAATAAGAAGGCCATCGCAAGATGAAGGATCACCAACTGAGGCTGAGGGAAAACAAACTCTGGAAATCTGTCTAGCGGCAGCACTGAGTCTGGATATCGAAGCATGTATCATAAAACGATACAACATAGAGCGTGTGGTCAGTACCTGGAATGTATCGAGTATGCAAGGAAAGTAAAAACGCTAAGTAAGTAAAATCATAAATCATGCATAATATAAAACATAATCAAGATAAGATTCTAAGAGTAGGACTTTCATGCTATTTTCTGAAATCATGATCTAAACATAACTGAACATTATAACTCAATCGAATGACTCAAAGCTGAAACTTCTTAATCATAATTAAAATTGAACATTAGGTCAAACCTGCTGAAAACATATATCATGACTGGTGTACATGCATAACTGAAATCAAGAGGATTAATGGGAGACTCGTCATATAACCAACATTACCACGATAGAGCTTACGTGGTCCGGATTATCACACTCAAGTGGACAGAGTCGTCCAAAGCCTTTCCAGGCTAAGGATGCTACCATGATATCGATATCAAACTGAAGCCCAAACTCACATGGGAGAGGCCAAATAATCTAAACATACCTATGTTGGTGAGTAGTTTTGAGGCATAGGGTTGACTGACCCTTATCCTACTTAGTGCTAGACACTACTCCCAAAACCAAGCATATGCTCTCCATTGTTTTTCAATGAAGTTGACCATTGTCTAGTGACGAAGCTAAATAATTACATACATGCATAATCTGAAATCGTAACATGAGGAACCTTGGCTCAAACCATACCACAAGATGAAAATAATGGGAGTCTTGAATCCAAAACCACGTGGTAAGCTAATTCATGAAATCATAAGACATACTTGATCATATGGGCTTGCCCAATACTTTAACGTGCTTGAAATAAACTTGATTCCCTTTGAAAACATGAACATAAGAATGGGTATATTGAAATCATACTTTCTTCATAAACATCTCATCATACTTGAACTCATAACTCATAGATCTCAACTTTCATGAACATTCATAGATGGGCATCATAGTTTAGAAAACTCAAAAACATAAATATATAATTTAAAGCTTTGTAAAATCTGCCCAATAATCACACTTCATCATTTAAAACATGATTAGATCATACCCATGATTAAAACATAGGAATTAATGCATTGGGTAAAAATCCCATGGAAATCATCAATTAAAACATCATGAATTGAGAGGGAATTGGGCATGGGTGTGGACAATTACACCCATTCATAGCCTCACATACCTAAGAGGATCTGATTTCACAAATTTTTTGATTGCCCAAGGAAGAATTGAGGAAGAACCTAAATGAACTATGCTTGATCACTCTCTAAACCCTTAAACTTGCATGCATGAGTTTTGAATAGACTAGAATGACTTAACCCATCTTAATATACTCAATTTTGGATTTAAAACGACATAATTTAGGCTTTAGGAATATAAAAATTATGGAAAAGCCCTTACTAAACTTGCAGGGAAAAACAGACTGCCAGTCCCAATGAGGGACTGGACGAGTCGTTACCTGGACCACGACTCGTAATCTGCTAGTCGTCACCTACACTGCCAAAAGTCTCTTTAGGGTCACCACCAGGGACACCACGAATTTTGGTGTACCCAACGACTCGTCGTAACCAGTCGTTAGGTGCACTGTCCAAAATACTTGATCTACCAACTTCTTGACCACGGATGACTTAATGGGTCGTGGTGCTGACCAAAACTCGTGGT
>JACEIK010000678.1:129315-154088 GCA_018107945.1 Datura stramonium
TTGGATTCCTACATGGAGCTTATGTAAAACCTTAAAAGGAATCACTCTTGATGCTCGTAGGTTGCATGAACTATTTGTCAGTATGAATTATGTGTGCTATATGTTGAAATTATACAGAAAAGCAGAGAAATGCAATCATCTCAAATATGGAAATACATGCTGAAAATAGACGGAGTGACTGACTCTGATTTTAACTACATGACTAAATTGAATGCCTAAATCACACATACATCCATTGAAATTAAAGAAACTGGGATACATGAGCTTAACATGAAATTTAACAGAGTATTAAGGAGGAAAGTGATACCTCAAGTCAAAACTAAGCCGGAATGGAATAGATGCAGGTATTTAGCCATCATATCTACTTTGGCTTCCCACCTAGCTCCCTCAACATGTTGATTCCTCCATAAAACCTTGACAGAGGCTACTTCTTTGTTTCTTATCTTACAAACATGATGATCCAGTATCTCCACCGGAACCTCTTAATAACAAAGATTGTCTTTCATACCTACGCTCTCCACCGGAACAACCAGACCTGGTATAGCCAAACATTTCTTTAAGAGAGATACATGAAAAACTAGATGGACTGATGTTAATTCTGAGGGCGACTCCAATTCATATCTACCTTGACAACCTTTTTCACAATCCAGTACGGGCCAACATAACGGGGACTGAGTTTCCCTTTCTTTTCGAACCTTATCACAACCTTCATGGGAGATACCTTCAGAAACACCCAATCATTGACTTCAAACTCAAGTTCTCTCCTTCTTACATCCGCATAGGACTTTTGACGACTCTGAGCTGTTTTCAACCTGTCCCTTATGAGTTGAACCTTCTCTATAGCCTCATGCACTAAATCTGGTCCTATCATCAGAGCTTCACCGACTTCAAACCAACTAATAGACGATCTACATCTCCACCCATAGAGAGCCTCAAATGGAGCCATCTGAATGTTGGAATGGTAGATGTTGTTATATGCAAACTTAATGAGAGGAAAATGATTATCCCAACTACTCTTGAAGTCAATCACACATGCTCTCAACATGTCCTCAAGTTTTTGAATAGTCCTCTCGATCTGGCCATCTGTTTGTGGGTTAAACGCTGTGATAAGCTTGACCTGAGCGCCAAGTCCCTTTTGAAATGAAATCCAAAACTGGGAGGTAAACTGAGTACCTCTATCTGGTATGATGGACAAGGGCACTCCATGCTAGCTCTCGAATGTATAATTTAGCATAATCCTCCGCTGAATCAGTAGTTTTTACCCGTAGGAAGTGAGCTGCTTTGGTCAACCTGTCCATGACCACCGAAATGGAGTCACACTATCGACTAGTGAAAAGAAACCCTATGATGAAGTCCATATTGATCTCCTCCCACATCCAAGTAGGAATATTGATATCTTAAAGCACATCTCCCGGTCTTTGATGCTCCACTTTCAGTTTTTGACAGTTCGGACACTTAGCCACATATTTTGCTACGTCCTTCTTCATGCCATTCCACTAATAGACTTCCTGTAGGTCACGGTACATCTTGGTGGCACCTGGATGTATTGAATATCTGGAACCATGAGCCTTGTGGAACATCCGATCTCTCAAATCAGCAATATCCAGTACACACAAATGACCCTGATATCGAGCACACCATCTCCCCCTTTGGAGAAGACCTCTACCTTTTGATTCTGAATAGCTTCCTTCAGCTTCACTAGAATAGGATCCTCGTCCTGTCTATCTTTTACCTTAGTCACCAAGGATGATTCTGATTCATTCTGAACAATGACACCACCATCGATCGAGTCAACAAAATGGACTCTAAAACGTGCAAGCCGATGCACATCCTTCACCAGCTCCTTCCTCCTCTCATTTGCATGGGACAAACACTCCATAAAAAGCCTACTAAGGGAATCTTCTACCACATTATCCTTGCCCGGATGGTAAAGGACACTCATATCATAATCCTTGAGTAGCTCCAACTACCTCCATTGACGTAGATTCTGATCCTTCTGGGTAAACATATATTGTAGGCTTTTGTGGTCCGTAAACACATCTACATGGACCTTATACATACAGTGTCTCTAAATATTCAAGGAAAATACCACCGCCGCCAATTCGAGATCACGAGTCGGGTAGTTCTTTTTATGGACTTTCAGTTGTCTGGAAGTGTATGCTATAACTTACCATTCTTTATCAAAATACACAACCAAGGTCGATACTCAAAGCATCAAAATATAGAACAAACCCATTGGTACCCTCAGGTAGGGTCAATATAGGTGCTGAGGGGAGTCGAGTTTTCAACTCTTGGAAGTTCTTCTCACAAGTCTCTTACCATTGAAACTTCACCCTCTTTTGGGTCAACCTAGTCAACGGGATGTAATGGACGAAAACACCTCAACCAATCTCCGATAGTAACTAGCTAAACCCAAGAAACTCCTGATATCTGAAGGACTCACTGTTCTAGGGCAATTCTTCACCGCCTCTATCTTTTGAGAGTCCACTTGTACACCCTCACTTGACACAACATGACCCAAAAATGCCAATGAGTTCAGCCAAAACTTGCATTTTCTAAACTTAGCATATAATTGGCGATCCTTGAGAGTTTGTAACACCGCCCTCAAATGAGCGGAATGCTCCTCCTCGCTCTGAGAGTATATGAGAATATCATCTGTGAACATAATCACAAACATATCCAAGTATGGCTTGAACACCCTATTCAACAAACCCATAAAAGCTGCAGGAGAATTCGTCAGTCCAAAATACATAACTACAAAATCATAATGACCATACTGAATCTTGAAGGTTGTCTTCGGAATATCGCTCTCTTGAACCCTGAGCTGATGGTATCCGGATCTGAAGTCTATCTTAGAGAAGCACTTAGCACCATGAAGCTGGTCAAACAAATCAGCAATCTTAGGGAGAGGATACCTATTCTTGATGGTGACCTTTTTCAATTGTGGATAATAAATGCACATACAAAGAGGACCACTTCTTGCCGATAAAGAGAATTGGTGCACCCCATGGGGATTTGCTAGGCTGATGAGCCCCTTGTCTAAAAGGTCTTTCAACTACTCCTTCAACTCCTTTAGATCAGCTGGAGCCATTTTGTAAGGAGGAATAGATATAGGCTACATATCGGGAAGAAGGTCAATACCAAAATCAATCTCCCGCTCGGGAAGGATTCCCGGTAAATAATCTGGGAAGACTTCTGGGTACTCACATAATAGTGGAACTGACTAGATAGTCGGGGTCTTGGACATAGCATCCTTAACCCTAACTACATGGTAAAAGCAACCCTTAGAAATCATTTTTCTATCCTTAAGGTAGGAAATAAAGTGACCTATAGGCACAGCGGAACTACCCTTCCACTCTAAGACTAGCTCACCTAGAAATTTGAACTCTACAACACGGGTTCTACAATTTACTAAGGCATAACATACAAATAGCCAATCCATGCTGAGGATAACATCAAAATCGGTCATTGCTAACTCTACTAAATCTACTGAGGTGACTTTCTAAAGGAATATGACAGGGTAATTTCTATACACCTATCTAGCTATAACTAAATCACCAACTGGAGTAGAGACTGAGAAGGGTTCTGATAAGATTTTGGGACTAACTCTGAAACTACTAGAAACATAGGGCATCACAAAAGATAAAGTAACCCCTATATCTAACAATGCAAATACATCAAGATGGAATACTCATAACATACTGGTGATTACAACTGGGGAGACCTCCTACTCTTGGTGAGATACTAAGGTATAGAATTTGTTTTGGCACTGAATGCCACCTGTACTAGTAGATTCCCCCTGCTGAGCTGGGCGTGCGGGTGGAGCTGCTGAACTAGAAGCTGGGCCTCAACCCTTATCATTACCCTATCGGGCTACTGGACAATCCCTAAGCATGTTTCTGGGCTTCCTGCACCCAAAGTAAGTATCTATACCCGCCAAACACTGGCCTGTGTGTCTCCGGCGACATCTGCTACACTCTGGAGGGTTGTTCTATGTGGGTTTGCTACTCTAAACTCTCAAGCCTGATGCTTGTCCCCTCTAATCACGTCTGGACCTGGATAGAACACTCATAGCCGAAGGCGCTGGGCCTGAAGATCTCTCGTTGGACTGCTGACGATGCCTACTAGATCTCTGCTAAGAGAATCCTAAGCTATCAGTCTTGGCCCTCTTAGCCTCCCTCTCCTGCTTACTCATCTGTACCGCCTCCATATGTTGAGCATACAGGACTATCCGAGAAAAGTCAATATCCTGAAGAAGCATCGCGGTCTGACAATCCCTGACCAAGTAGTCTACTATCCCGTGTACAAACCTTCTCACATGGGCCCTCTGATCCTCCACCATCTCAGGTGCTTAATTGGACATACGAGTGAACTCCAAGGCATACTCCTAAACCGTTATCTTTCCTTGATTTAGATTCACAAACTCGGCCGCTTTCAGCTCCCTTATCTCACGAGGTAAGAACCAATCTAGAAAAGTGGCATCCCAAGGTATAGGGCCTTCTCCAACTTCCCTACTATCCTTTCATTGTTTGAACCAAATGTGCGCGACCCCCTTCAATTGGTATGAGGCCAAATTGGCACACTCCTCCCCAATCACCCTCATAATCTGGGTGATCTTCAAAATCTCCTCAATGAACTCATCTGGATCCTCGTCCACCTTCGATCCAAGGAACTCTGGAGCATTCATCCTCAGAAAGTCTCTAACTCTCGTCACCACCGCATTCCCATTCTGAGGGACATGTGCTACCGCTTGCTAATTGACCTGGATGATAAAGGCTTGGGCCAACATCTGAATGGCTGCCTTGAACTTCGCATGGGCAACTAGCTCGGGAACATGCTCCTCTTGGGCTAATGGGACCTATTAGTGCCTGTCTCCGTTGTCATTCTCATGGCCATTTTCATTTCCATTTCTCCTTCCATTAACTTTGTGGGAAGGCATGATTCTGCAGACGCGTATAGCACGAGTTATAAGGTTAGAGAGACATTTTATCACACGACTTAGATTATGAAAGAAGGGAACATTTCCTAAATGTTTCATAGCCTCTTCATCATAAGTGTGGCGCGCTTCACACCCATGAAAAAGACTCTACTTAATGCGGCTTTCGGACACCCTATGACACTTCAAAACCTAATGCTTTGATACCAAGTTTGTCACAACCCGAACATAGGCCCGGATCGAGACACGGGACAAGGAACCCCGAGAGGCTCCAAGTCGACCCATGGCATGAACATATATCTAACTCAATTATAGATAAGTGGAAGAGAATCATAGATAATATAGAGGAAGTCTAAAAACCATAACTTCTATATACATACATAAGTCTAAAGCTAAAATACAAACTATGTCCGAAAAAGCCTCTAACATTGACGAGTTGATGGGATAAGACCCCAACTAACTCACTAGAATGTGAAAACTAAAAATACGACATACAACTAATAAGAAGGGCCCTAGATAGATGAGGACTCATCAACTGAGGCTGAGGGAAAACAAAATCTAGAAATATGACTAGCAGCGGGATTGAGTCTGGATATTGGAGCATGTATCATAAAATGATACAACATAGAGTATGTGGTCATTAAGTGGAATACACCGAGTATGCAAGGTAAGTGAAACCGTTAAGTAAGTAAAATCATAAATCATGCATAATATAAAACATAATCAAGATAAGATATTGAGAGTAGGACTTTTATGCTATTTTTTGAAATCATGATCTGAATATAACTGAACATTATAACTAAATCAAATGACCCAAAGCTGAAAACTGTTAATCATAAGTAAACCTGAACATTGGGTTAAACCTGCTGAAAACATATATCATGACTGACATACATGCATAACTCAAATCATAAGAAACAATGGGAGACTCGTCATATAACCGAAATGACCATGATAGAGATTATGTGGTCCCGACTATCACACTCAAGTGGCCAGAGCCGTCCAAAGCCTTTTCAAGGCTAAGGACGCTACCATGATATCGATATCAAGATGAAGGCCCCTTGGGGAAGGGGAAGTTCTAAATAATATGAGCATACCTACGTTGGCACATAGTTTTGAGGCATAGGGTTGACTGACCCGTAACCTACTCGGTTCTAGACACTACTCCCAAAAATATGCATATGCTCTACATCTTTTTTCAACGAAGCTGACCATCATCTAGTGACGAAGCTGAATAATAACATACATGCATAATCTGAAATCATAAGATGAGAAGCCTTGGCTCAAGCCATGCCACAAGATGAAAATAATGGGAGTCTTTACTCCCAAACTCTGTGGTAAGCTAATTCATGAAATCATAAGACATACTAGATAATATGGTCTTTCCCAATACTTTAACATGCTTGAAATCAACTTGATTCACTTTGAAAACATGAATATAAGCATGGGTATATTGAAATAATACTTTCTTCATAAGCATCTCATCATACTTGAACTCATAACTCATAGATCTCAACTTTTATGAAAATTCATAGATGAGTATCATAGTTTAGAAAACTCGAAAACATAAATTTATAATTTAAAGCATTATAAAATCTGTCCATTAATCATACTTCATCATTTAAAACATGCTTAGATCATACCCATGATTTAAACTTAGGAATTCATGCATTGGGTAAAAATTCCATGGAAATCATCAATTAGAACATCATAAATTTAGAGGGAATTGGGCATGGATGTGGACAATTATACCCATTCATAGCCTTACATACCTGAGAGGATCTGATTTAAAAAATTATTTGATTACCCAAGGAAGAATTGAGGAAGAACCTTGATGAACTATGTTTGATCACTCTTTAAACCCTTAAACTTGCATGCATGAGTTTTGAATAGGATAGAATGACTTAATCCATCTTAATACACTCAATTCTAGGATTAAAGCGACATAGTTTAGGCTTTAGGAACATAGGAATTACGAAAAAGCCCTTACAAAACTCGCAGGGAAAAATAGACTGCCAGTCCCAATGAGGGACTGGATGAGTCGTTACCTGGACCACAACTCGTGGTCTTCCAGTCATTTCCTGCACTTCCAAAACTCTCTTGAGGTCACCAAGAGGGACACCAAAAATCATGGTGTAACCAAGGACTCTTCGTGACCAGTCATTTGGTGCATTGCCCAAAATACTTGATCCTCCAACCTCTCTTGACCACAGATGACTTAACGGGTCATGGTGCTGACCATGACTCGTGGTCACCCCCATCCCCCCATGGTCATTCTAAACATAAATTTCAACCAAGTCCCAGCCTCTTCCCACAAGTCACTTAACGACTCATGGGATTCCCGATGGGTCACCGGACGACTCGTTTGATGACCTGATGCAGAAACTCCTATTTTCTCCATTTCAACTCCCAAATTTGATCTTAGGATTTTTGGGGTATAACATAATGAGAATAATGGGGGCTTGAAGCCCCAATATACAGGGAGAGATAAGGAAATTAGTGAGAAAGAGGCAAAACGCCTAATTTTGGAGATTTACAAGAAAAGGGAAATATGAGGAGCCTAAATTTGAGGTAGCACCAAATTGTGATAAAAAGAAATGAAATGATGGGTTGAAAAACCCCTAAGGTACCAAAAGAGAAATGGCTAGTGAAATGGTGTTACCTCTTGCTTAGACAAGGCTTAATGTTATAGGCAAAAGAACTACAAGGAAGACCTTTGAGAAATAAAAGATGAAAATGGTTGCAAAAGGAGGAATAAGATGGAGTGATCTAAAGAGTTATACGGGGAAATAAAAGTGTTCACATAAGTTCATTAGGGAGGTTCTAGTCACTAGAGCTAAATAATTGTCCTACCATTACCCCTAGCCTTCACCATGACCCACAAGTCCTAATTGATTTTGAGTGTAGTTGCTCTACATTAGTGGCGAGACACGAAAGGAAAGCCTATAGGTCAAGTTGTATGCATAGAGATTTCTTTTGTGAGAGTGAGTGTGATCAATTTTCTTTCTACAATCCCTTATGTGTGCATTGAATCATAATAAAGAAAAGGGATCCTCTCTTATAGTAAGTGACATGGCTCCCTTTTGAGGACATACTTGCATTATGGTAAAGATGTGATTGAGGCATGAGCGTTGTGAGCTCCAAGGAAAACTTTGAATGTGCAGTGATTATGATTTGAGATGCTATGTGTATTTGATTAGATAAGCTATACCCTTGTTTTGCAAAATGAAAGCAGTTGTGAATCATGCCTTTGGATTGTGGTTTCCTCTTGAAACTTTTTCACATTTTCAGGGGGGAAATTCCTTCTGTTTTTTATGAGTTGGTGATCATTTATAGGTTGTCATAGATTAAGTGGGCATTGATGCATAGACTCTTATGGAGTGGAATGTCATTTCTTTTGTGTAAATGATAAGAATTACATTACTTGAGGACAAGCAATAGTTCAAGTTTGAGGATTTGATGAGTTATTAATTCACCAACTCATTAGACTCTTAAGCATGAGTTTTAGCATAGTTTTCAAGTCTTTTAGTTGGATTTAATGCCTTTTTCTCCTTTTTATGTGCAGGTATCTGATTTTAAGAGGAGAATGAATTGTAGTAAAAAGGAAGTAATTCAGGTGAAAATCGGAACTCCACTAGAAAACACCGGTGAAATGCCGATCAACGGTAGGCAACCACTGGCTTGATGAGAAACTGCTACGAGCAGCGCGCGGATAGCAACCGACAATCCGCCAGTTCCATCTCCGACAAGTGCTGGACATGGCTGGACCAATGATGAAATTAATCAGTGGCTCATAGATGAAAATATGTGAACCAATGAAGGCACCACCAAAAGGCCCTGGAGAATCACTAGATCGCAGAAGAAAATAACCGGCGGTTTGCGGATAGAAACCGATGAACTTCCAGTTCCATCGCAAGTGAGGAGACGCCAGAACAGGGCAAAATCATCAAAGCCTGACAAAAGGGAGAATGTTTTCCCTATTTTTGTATATATTCTAGAAGAAAGTACTCTAAACATATCATTGAATATTCCCTTTACCTTTTTAGAGAGAAAGAACTCCATTGGAGAGAAAGAAATATTTGAATATTGCTTTTCATCTTCATCTTCTTCTTCAGCAAGGTATAACTATTATTGCAGAAATATTGTGAGTTTGATTTTTCTTACTCCTAATGATGAAATTATTGAGTTTATTAATGAATATTCTCTTGTGTTTCTCAATTATGAGTAGCTAAATCTACAGCTAGAGGTGTGTGATGATAGGTGTTTAATTTTATTGGGTATTGCTATATTTGTCTTGTTATTACATAATTACTGTAAATCGATTGAATTCTCCTCAAATTATAGTTGATTGTTCATAGTTGCAAATATGGGTGTTGTTTTCATACTTGATTTTAGCTTTAAAAAGAAGAATTAAGTAATTGGAGAAAATTTAATAGTGGATTTGAATTTGATTATATGGGGTTGGGCTAGAAATAGCCAGAACCCATGATCATAATCTCTTAAGAGATTGATGGCTAGAAATAGCTTAGTCCCTAATCCAAACCATATTGGAATATTTGAATTGTTCCTTGAGATTCGAGAGGGCTTGAGGATAAGGAGCCCAATTGGTTGACAAACATCTAGCTCCATCATTATCTACACCACACCTCTAGCCTTTTAACATTATTATTTTTCAATTTTAGTTATCTTTCTCTCTTGGTTAGCTAATTTTAGAATGCACAATATTTTTCCCTTCACATCCCCCAAAATTTACATTTACGTTTTCATTGCTTGGATGCGAATCAATTCAATTCACTAAACGACTCTTGTGCAAATCATTCTCTAGTCCTTGTGGGATTCGACCCTGACACTCATTGGGTTATTTGTTTGGATACAATGATCGCTTAAATTCTCTCTAAATAAGGAGTGTAATTTGAGCGTTATCAACTGCAACAACACACAACCAAGACAAACCCTAGAGGCATCAAAATACACCATAAATCCATCTATACCCTTGTGTAGGGTCAATACTGGGGATGAACTGAGTCGAGTCTTTAACTCTTGAAAACTCTTCTCACAGGCATCTGGCCACTGAAATTTGACTTTCTTCTAGGTCAACTTAGTCAATGGTGCTGCGATGGATGAAAATCCATGAACAAACCTTCTGTAGTAGCCAGCTAAACCCAAGAAACTCCTGATATCCGAAGGGCTAACTAGTCTAGGCCAATTCTTTACATCTTTTATCATTTATGAGTCCACTTGTACACCCTCACTTGACACCACATGGCACAAAAATGCTACTAAGTTCATCCAAAAATCACACTTGCTGAATTTAGCAAACATCGGGCGATCCTTAAGAGTCTGTTGTACAATCCTCAACATAGGGGCATGCTCCTCCTCACTTTGTGAATATATGAGAATATCATTTATGAAGACAATCACGATCATGTCCAAATATCGCTTGAAAACCCTATTCATCAAATCCATATAAGTTGCAGGAGCATTCCTTACTCCAAAAGACATAACTACAAACACATATTGACCATACCGAGTCCTGAAGGCTGTCTTTGGGATGTCACTCTCCCTAAATCTAAGCTGGTGATAACCGAACCTGAGATCTATCTTTGAGAAACAGTTTGCACCCTAATTTTGGTCAATCAAATCATCAATTCTAGGGAGCGGATACTTGATCTTGATTGTAACTTTATTAAACTGCCAGTAGCCAATGCACATACAATAGGCCTGATGAAACCCTTGTCTAGAAGATCCTTCAATTGCTCTTTGAACTCCTTTAGCTCAGATGGAGCCATTCTATAAGGAGGAATAGATATAGGCTGCATATCAGGAAAAAGATCAATACCAAAGTTGATCTCCCACTCGGGAGGGACTTTGAGTAGATAATATGGGTACACCTCTTGATACTCACACACTATTGGGACTGATTGGAGAGTCGGGATCTCGGACCTAACATCCTTAACCTAAACTAGATGGTAAACACAACCCTTATAAATCATCTTTCTGGCTTAAGGTAGGAAATAAAGCGACCTACAGGCACAGCTGAACTACCCTTCCATTCTAGGACTAGCTCACCCAAAAATGGGAACTCTACTGCATGGGTCCTACAATTAACTGAGGCATAACATGCATGTTTCCAATCCATGCCAAAGATAACAGCAAAATCTGTCATGTCTAATGCTACTAAATCTGCTGAGGTGACTTTCTGAAGGACTAGGACAGGGCAATTCCTGTATACTCATTGAGCTATAACTGAGTCACTGACTAGAGTAGAGACTGACAAGGGTTTTGATAGGCTTTTAGGACGGACTTCGAAACTACTAACAACATAGGGCATCATAAAATATAAGGTGGCCCCTAGTTCTAACAATGCATTAACATCAAGATGAAATACTCGTAACATACAAGTGATCACATCTAGAGAGACCTCCTGCTCCTGACAAGGCGAAAGGGCATAAAACCTATTCCGCTACTGACCACCACCTACACTAGTGGATGCACCCTACTGAGTTTAGTGTGCTGGTGAAGTTGTTGAACTGGATGTTTGGTCTCGACCTCTACCATGGCCTTGTCCGGCCCCTGAAAAATCTCTGAGCATATGACCGAGCTTTACACACGAGAAACGTGCACTTAAACCTGCTAGGCACTCTCTGGGGTGCCTTCTGCCACACTTGTTGCAAACTAGAAGACTACGCTCTCCTGACCTGCTCCCTTAACCTTTGGAGCATGATGCTCATCCCTTTTGATTAAGCCTAGACCTGAATGGCACGATAGCTAATGACGATGCTAGAACTGATGGTCTCTGATGAGACTGTTGACGATGCCTAACATTGGGCCTTTGCTAGGAAGACTCAATACTGCTCGTCCTGGCCCTTTTGGCCTCTCTCTCTTTATACTTCATCTAACTCCACCTCAATCTACTGGGGGTATATGACCAATCGAGAGAAGTCCAACTCACTGTTCAGCATCACCGTCCTGCACTCCTTGACCAGTGAGTCAAACACCCCATACACAAATTTGTTCATTCAAGACCTCTGGTTTGCCACCATCTCCGGTGCATACCTAGACAACCGGATAAACTCCATGGCATACTATTGAACTATTAATTTATTTTGTTTTAGATTGATGAACTTCGCCAGCTTTGCCTCCTTCAACTACCTAGGAAAGAATCTGTCTAGGAAAGTTGTCATGAACTCATCCAATGTCACAAGAACTGCACCCACGCTCTACCATCTCTCCACTGATGGTACCAAATATAAGCAACCCCCTTCATCTGATAGGAGGCTAAGTTTACGCTCTTTTCTCCCATAACTCTTATAATCTGGGTGATCTTTTGTATCTCCTCTAGGAACTCATGTGAGTCCTCATGCACACTCAACCCAAAGAACTCAGGGGGATTCATCCTGAGGAAATCCTGAACTCGAGCTGCCGCTGTGCTCCCAAACTGCGGGACATGGGCCACCGCCTGCTGGTTGACCTGAGCGGTCAAAGCCTGGGCCAACATTTGAAAAGTTGTCCTAAATTTAGCATGAGAGACCTGCTTTAGCATATGATCCATTGGGGCTGGTGGGGCTGGTGGGGCTTGTTGGTACCCATCTCCATTGCTATTCTCATGGCCATTCCCATTTCTGTTCCTTCATCGGTTAACTCGGTAGGGAGGCATGATTATGCAAATTCATATAGCACAAGTTAGAAGGATAGAGAGATATTTTATTGCACGACATAGATAATGAAATAAAGGAAATTTCCTAAAACATTTCATAGGTTCTTCATCATAAATATGGCACACTTCACACCCATGAAAAGACTCTACTTAATGCAACTTTCAGACACCCTAGGACACTCTAAACCGTTGCTTTGATTCCAAGTTTGTCACGACCCCAATATAGGCCCAAATCTAGACACGTGACCTAGATTCATAAATGGCTCAAACTCGACCCATGACATGAACATGAAAAATGAAGCTCAACATAAGAAAGTGGAAGAATATATTCTGAAATAGTGGAAGTCTGAATAGTAAAATGTTTAAACCATGTAAATCTCAAAATACTAAATCCAAAGATGGATATACAAAGTATGTCTGAAAATCCTATAACATACTGACTAGCTGATTGGACAACATCCGCAACTAGCTTACTAGAATTCTGAAATTGAAAATGAGAACACCGAACTAACTGTAGGTCCTCGAAGAATGAGGACGTAGCAACAAGCTATCTAGGCTAAACTCTGAAAACTGACTAGCGATGGGATAGAGTCTGAATGTCTGAGCCTGTATCATGAAATGATACAGCATAGAGTATGTGATTAATACTTGGAATGTACTAAGTATGCAAGGTAAGTAACACAAGCTAAGTAAGTAAACTGAAATCATGCATATCTTAAATAATAACATCATAAGATTCTGAGAGTAAATGTTGCCTGCTGATATCTGAAAACATAAGTAGACATAATTGAAATAAGTACATATGCCTTGCCATATCTGAGATCATAGGTAAAAGCTCGTAAACTAAGTCTTGGACCAAACCAGCTGAAAACATGATATAATATCTTATAGAATGTGAATTAATGAAAATATGAGGAACAATGGGAGACTCATCTTAACCAACAACCATCATGTATGAGATCATGATGATCCCACGTCTTTCCCACATGGAGGAGAGCCATCCTAAACCTTGCTAGGTGGAGGGATTAAGTAAAGTGTGATATCACGGTGGGCCCTTGGGCCAGGGGAAATTCTCTCTTGAGAGGCCCCAAAGAATACATATGTTGGCGTGTAGTTCATGAGATTGGGGAACCTTGGAACCCCTAGTCTACTCGGCGCTAGACCCGAGGGAAATGCTCTCTTGAGAGGCTCCAAAGTTACATGGAAGAGAATGACTTATGTTAGTTTAAACCTGCTTAAAACCCTTCTAACAGGGCTTATAAGGACATAGTTTAGGGCTTAGGAGCTTAGGAATTATGAAAACACACTTACTAAAATCATTGGAACAAAAACTCTGCCAGTCACAGGAGTGACTTCATGGGTCGTGAGGTAGGGGACAACCCATGGTGTCCATTCATGAAGTCTACTAGATTTCCACCTTCAAATCCACCCTCTTAATCACGACTCACTCCACAAGTCGTGAAGTGACACCACGACTTGTGGCATCCACCTGTGGTCACCCCCTAACCACGACTCTTAATTAGCCAACCTCCACTACACAAGTTACTCCACGACTCGTGGCTAACTTTATGGATCACTAGATGATTCGTCCCGTGACCAGATGCAACATTTTCCAGTTTTATCTTCTTAACCATTGGGTCTAATCCTAGGGACTTTCAGGGTATTACAATCCCTGACTCACGAGTTGGATAATTATATTGCAACGACCATTTACACTTTCTCCTTTTGAGGTGTGGATTTGGATGTCATCAATAACCATTCATATTTACAAACCCACCATGCACATAGCCCTGGCTAGCAATTTAGCATGCATATTTTGAGAGAGAGAGAAGATACCAAGAGGATTCACCTCAAAATTAATCATATTGCTCAAAATATTGCTTCACAAGGTCTTATAATAATGGTGGAACTCCCCAAAAATGGTTTAAATAAAAAAAAAGAAAAGAAAATTCTATCACTATAATTCTATGGTGTGTTTTTCTTCTCTTTGGAATAGAATGTGTGTTTTGTGGTGTATAATGAGGGTCATAAATATCTATACTTTCTTGTGTATAACTTTCCACAATTTCCCTTGGAGGCTTCTTGGTGCTTTGGAACCTTTGGATGATTTTACCCCTCCATCAGCGAAATGGGTCACTTATCCTTCGTTCTACATTTCATCAGTTGTTAACAGTTGGTTCACAGGTGCAACTGCATTTGAACTGCATTTCACCATCATTTAGTAGGTGAAAATCCACTAAACATAGGTGCAAAGCAGTAGCAACTGCGTTCCAGCTGTGTTTCGCAAGTCCGGATCCACGTTTCGCTGTAAAAAGCACTTCTTTAGTTGTTCTTTGTGAGTTCAAATCTTCCATTATATTTATTTCCTTCAAATGCCTACATAGAGATGAAAAAGGGAATAAAACCTTCCTAAATGAGTTTATAATCAATCAAAAGTTCATTCTTAAAATCCAAATGAGTTGGTAAATTGCCAACTCATCAATATGCCCTGAAGTTTACCCAACTGTCCAAGTATGCTCTAGAGATGGTTGTCGATCCGAGGGCTTGTATTAGCAAGTTCGTGAATAGGGTGGCAGATTCATTGGTCAAGGGGTGCAGAACTGTCATGTTGATTAACGATATAGATATCTCCCAACTGATAATATATGGCCAGTAGAAGAGTCAGAGCAGATGAAGGAAAAGGAGAGAGAGGCCAAGGGTCTAGGAAAAGGAGCTATGACATTTCTAGTAGAGATTCAATAGTGGACATCACCCTCAGTCCCACCGGAGGTCACAAGCCCCAACTCCATCATCATTCAATATTCCATCCAGACCTCGAAGAGATTAGAGAGACAGAGTGGTAGACTCTAGGGGTTAGAGGAGCATGAAAGGGGAGACCATTTTTCCAGTTTATAGGAAGTGTAATAGGAAGCACCTTAGAGAGTGTTTGGTTGGGTCCAATCTTTGTTGCGGGTGTGGGAAGCCCAGGCACATGTGTAGAGATTGTCCTTCGGCTAGGCAGGGTGACAGGAAAGGTCGTGCCCCAGCCACCACTTCAACAGCTCCACCAACTCACCTATCTCAGCAGGGCGCCTCTTCTAGTGCAGTGGGCAATAGTGCCAGAATAGGTTCTATGCACTTTTAACTCGTCAAAAGCAGGAGTGCTCATTTGATGTGGTTACTGGTATGTTACAAGTATTCCATCTTGATGTTTATGCATTGTTAGCCCCAGGAGCTACATTATCCTTTGTGACTCCTTATGTTGCTGTTAGTTCGGTGCCAGTCTCGAAATCCTGTCAGAACCCTTCTCATTCTCTACTCCTGTTGGTAAGTCAGTTTTAGCTCGATAGGTATACAAAAATTTCCTTTTCATGATATTTAGAAAGTCACCCCAACTGATCTAGTGGATTTATATATGACCGATTTAGATGTTATCTTCGTTATGGATTGGTTGCATGCTTGTTACGCCTTAATCCATTATAGAACCCGTACAGTAGAGTTCCATTTTTCGGGTGAACCAGTCCTAGAGTAGAAGGGTAGTTCAGTTGTGTCTTTCGGTCACTTTGTTTCCTATCTTAAGGACAAAAATATGATCTCCAAAGGTTGTGTAGACTCTTCAGTTAGTTCCTGTAGTATGTGAGTATCTGGAGGTGTTTCCAGATGATTTACTAGGAGTCCGTCCCAAGCGTGAGATTGACTTTGGTATTGACCTTCTCCGTGGGAGCGAAGCCCATATCCATTCCTTCTTATAGAATGGCTCCAGCAGAGCTAAAGGAGATGAAAGAGCAGTTGAAAGATCTCCTAGATAAGGGTTTCATCAGGTCTAGTAAGTCCCCGTGGGGTGCTCCAATTATCTTTATTCGAAAGAAGGATGGATCTCTTAGTATGTACATTGATTATCGGTGTTTGAACAAGGTAACAATAAAGAATGAGTATCCCCTTCATAGGATTGATGACCTATTTGACCAGCTTCAGGGTGCTAAGAGCTTTTCAAAGATAGACCTCAGATCTGGTTATCACCATCTCAGATTAGGGAGAGTGACACTTCAAAGATAGCTTTCAGGACTCAATATGGTCACTATGAGTTCGTAGTTAGGTATTTTGGACTAACAATGCTCCCGAAACTTTTATGGATATGATGAATAGGATATTCAATCAGTATTTGGATATGTTTGTGATTGTCTTCATAGATGATATCCTTATATACTCTCGAAGCGAGGAGGATCATGCCGCTCATTTGAGGATTGTATTGCAGACACTCAAGGATCGCAAGTTGTTTGCTAAATTCAGCAAGTGTGAGTTTTGGCTGAACTCAATAGTATTCTTGGGTCATGTCGTGTTCAGTAAGGGTTGATAAAGCTCAAATACACTCCTCATTTAGAGATAGTGTAAGCGATCATTATATCAAAATAAATATTCCAGACAGATGTCGGGGTCGAATCCCAGAGAGACTAGTGAATGATTTTTCAAGCGTTATTTTAGGAAATTTGAATTAACTTGCACCAATTAATAAAAATAAAAAAATAAATTTTTTTGGGGGGAAATGAAGTGAACAATATTGTGGATTTTAAGCCAACTTACTAGAATAGAAAAATAACCAAAATTGATAGACAATAATGAGAGAATACTAGAGGTGTGTTGTAGATAGGGTGCTAATCGAATAAGGATATGCTAGCTCATCAAATCATTGCGAATAAGTGTAAATAACTTTGGATGAGATGGCACCCTATGTTGTTCAACCTCATGGATGCTTTTTCTCGAGTCCTTTTGAACCTCAAGACACAATTCAATTATCCCAATAGAGTTTGGGTTGATAGTTGAGCTATTTCTAGCCATCAACTACTAATTAGGATGATGAACATGAGTTTTGGCTATTTCTATCCCAACTCCACACAATCACATCCATTCCCACCATCAAATTCTATCACAATACTTGAATTCTTCTTTTTCTAGCTAAAATCAAGTAAGAAAAGTAAACCCACATTTGCATCTATGGATCATCAATTATAAATTGGAGAGTACTCAATAGATTTACACTAATTAAGCAATATTAAGATGAATCTGGCAATACCCAATCAAATTAAGCACCCATCATCACATACCATATCTACTCATGATTAAGAAACTAAAGAGTATATTCATCAATAAACTCAATGATTTCATTAGAGAGTGTAAGAAAAATCAAACTCAAAATGTGTCTGCAATAATTGTTATACCTTGCTAAGGAAATAAGAAGAAAATAAGAAAATCAATATCCAATTATCTCCTCCAATGGAGTTCTTCTCTTTCCAAGGCAAAAGGAATGTTCAAAAAGCTAAAAAGTGTAAAAGTTATGTACAAAGTACTTTCTTCTAGACTATATACAAAAATAAGGAAACCAATCTCCTGTTTTTCCATTGCTGGGTGTAATTGCCCCTGTCAGCATTTTGTCACTTGCGGAGAAGCCGGCGGTTCACTGGTAGCATTCCGCGAATCGTCGTCCATCATTTATTGCACATCTAGTGATTCTCTAGGACCATTTGGCGAATTCATCCCTGATCCACCGATTCATTTAATCGTTAGTCCATAAAATACAAGCACCTATAGGCAATTTCACCAGCGAGTCACCGATTTATGTCCACGGCTGTCAGATGCATATTATCCTCAAGTCAGTGGTCATCTGCGTTTGACCAACATGTTGCCGGTGTCCTCCGGTGTAGTACCAGTTTTTACCTGATTTCATACTTTTTACTCCACTTCTTTCTCTTTCTCTTCAACTTAGATACCTGCACAAAAAAAGGAAAAAAGGGTATAAAATTCATCTAAATGCATGAAAACAAAGCTAAAGCTCATGCTTAAGAGCCTAATGAGTTGGTAAATTACCAACTCATCAAACCCCCAAACTTGAACCATTGCTTTTCCTCAAGTAATGCAAGTCTTATCAGTTACGAAACATGCAACTCCACAAGAGTTTAGACATCTATGACCACTTACTCCATGACAATCCAAAACCAAATTCTCACCAATTCACCGAAAAAGTGAAGCAAATTTCCCAAAGAAAAATATATGGAAACATTTCAAGAGGCAACCACAATTCAAGGGCATGATTCACAAATTCTTTCATTTTGCAAAACAATGGCATGGATTATCAAAATAAATACACATAGCATCTCAATTCGTAATCACTGCACATTCAAAGCTTGCCTTAGAGCTCACATTACTCATGTCTCAATCACACCTTTACCTTAATGCGAGTGTGTCCTCAAAAGGAATGATGCCACTACCAAGGAGAGAATCCCTTTTTCTATCATGAATTAGTGCACACACAAGGCTTACCCTTAATGCGAGTGTGTCCTCAAAAGAAATCTTCATGCATACAACTCGACCCATAGGCTTACCCTTCGTGTAATTCGCCACTAATATAGAGAATCTAAACTCAAAATGTATTAGGACTTGTGGGTCATGATGAAGGCTAGGGGTAATTGTAAGACAATTATTTGGCTCTAGTGACTAAATCCTCCCCAATGCTTTTATGTTAACACTTCAACCCTTCCCATCTAACTTTTTATCTTGCTTCACCTTATTCCTCCATTTGCAACCATTTTTCTCTTTCATAGTTCAAAGATCTTCCTTGTAGCCCCTTTGGCTATCACATTAAGCCTTGTCTAATCAAGAGGTAACACCATTCCACTTCTCTTTTCTCTTTTAGTATCTTAAGGTTTCTTACCTCATCATTTCATTCTTTTTTCCATAATTTGGTGCTACCTCAGACTTATGTTTCTTATTTATCCTCCTTTCTTGAAAGCCCCCAAACTTACGCTCTTTACCTTTTACTCACAGATTTCCTTATCTCTCCCTAGCCTTTCAGCCCATTTTTTTCATTCACTTACCACTAGCAATTAGGGAGGATAGGTGCCAAGAAGAGAGAATAAAGAAGGGACATCAGCTTGTAATGCGGTTTCCAAAAATAAGCAATTCAAAAGGCTCAACATTGGCTAGCAACGGAATACATTTTCGAAGGCCATTTTGGGTAGAGTGACTGGTCCAATGAAAGCCTAAAATTCATGTTCTAATTGTAGCTACATCTAGGATTTCACCTTGAGTCACACTTAGGGCAAGTTCTAGACAAGAAACTATGCATGAGATTCACAAAGATCTTTACCATACAAGGAATCACACCTAAAGATTCTACAAATGTCATTATCATCGAAAGATATTGATTCAAGACACTAGAGGATGTAAATTCATAAGACAAACAAGGAATCTACAATTATGACAAAAGAGTGCTACATTTCACATTTCAAATGCCCTTTTTTTCATTTCTCATTTTCATGCCACATTTCGAACTTTTTTGTGGTACCTCTCATTACAGCTTCACAGAAGACTCAAGAAAGACATGTCTTTTTCCGAGAGTCGCCTCACAATATGTCATCGGGAAGTGCCAACCCGATTCAAAAACAAAGGAAAAGTAAAAGAAAAATGCTCCTTGGGTAAGAACCATGGTATGAAGAAAACCCTTGGAGTTTGATTACTATTCTACTATTTACATAGGCTAACAAAAGAGTTTAGATCACAAAACAATATTTGACAATTCAAATCAAGGACCCATTGTTCAGCACTAACACACTAACATCATTCATTTCATTCATTTAAAATTTTATCAACACAATCATCCCTGCAAGGGAAATTATAAAAAAATACTAAAAAAAATTAAGCCTGACAAAGACACACCACTCTTCATCAGATAAAAAAACAAAAGCCTGACAAGGGCTACATCAAAACATCAATAAAATAAGACACAAATGACTCCCAGATAAAACACTCATCCCACCCCCAACTTAAAGGCTACATTATCCCCAATGTAGGCATGCAAAATAAAGGGGGTGAGAGACTCCCTGAGTAGGTCACTCCTCATCATCCACATCATCTTCTGCACCAGCTCTTGCATTAGCATCAAAGCCTGCATAACCTGGATCTTAAGCGTCATCTCCCAAGCCCTCTAACAAATCATCTAGAGAGCCTTAAACTATAGAAGGGGTATCCATTGCAACTTCTAGAGCACCCAAATCAGGCACCTCCATGGATTTCTGAATTTTCCACTCCCTTACTTCAGTTCAGAGAGAGGTGACAACCCCCTCCACAACATTTACCCATTTGCATAGTGTGGTAAAACTATCATACATAGACTTCATCCCCTTTTTTACCATTTAGGAGATGAGGGCAGGGAGGCTCCTAGCCAACTTTTGAAGCTGACTCTCATGAGAGTTCGTCATTTCCACCAGCTTGTGGAGACCGCTTGATTGGGATGATGTTGGAGGGGGTGATGCTTCCGGAATAGGTATGTCGCTAGAGGTATGGTATGAAACTTCTAGGTGATGCATATTAAAATTTGGGGCTTGTGGAGACTACTCAGGACTATGAGACAGAGAACCCTTCGGCAAATCAAAAGCCTACATCTGCTTTCGCTTGACCATGGGTGCCTCAGCATCCCTTTTCTGATCTAATATGATTACACCTGAAGAAGGAACATGGGTCTCATCTAGGAACAATTACACTCCAGCTTGCAAGAATAGTTGAGAAATAAGCACGACATATGGCATGGAGGTGCTGGCCTATCTTGCTTTCCTCTTCATTTGCTGAGCCACAATCTCCCCAAAGTTTATGGGAACTCCTGTCATGATGCAAGCTACAAGAATAGTTGATTCTAAGTTGACCCACTGCTCATTTTTGGAAGGTATGATACGGCTACAGATGAAATCTACCCACTTCAAATTTTAGATCACGGCGAGAGATTTTGCCGCCCATAGTAGCCTAGAAAGGTGTATCTGTCGCAACAATAATAGTTATCCATGTGAATTTTCTTCATGTTAGCAATCCTAGTTATGTATTCTGAGCCAGTGTCAATCTCTTCCTTCCAGAATAGATAGTTGATGGCTGCTAGAGTGATGTCCACCTCCACTCCTCGCACCACGACTGAAGGTAGGCAGAGGAATTCATCGACTTTGCCTCTATGGTTCATACTCTCCTACCTAGCCTGGTAAGAAGAGTAGAACTCTGGCAGCAAGCTTAGATAATAGTCTGGGAGGGGATTTGCAAATGTGTGTCATTGTCTGTCTGTGAACTGAGCTGTGATGTTGGGAAGGTCATCGCACAGCCCAACCAAATCAAACATTTTTTATGGTGATTGATCGGCCCTTACAGATGGTGTAGTGCTCATTCATGTCGGGCACATAGAACATGATGTCCTCCCGAGAGTTGGCGGGCTGCGGATGCTTTTTCCTTTCCATTTCCCTTTGTAGATGAGGAGGCTAGAGTTTTGCCCTTACTGGGGTTCCTGAATGAAGTCATTTTCTGCAAACATCATGTTAGTGACAACCACAATGTATCTTTCTGTATGATTTTTTTTCAATGATAAAAGGAAACAGCGAACAACTTCTCTAAAAATTAAATTAGAAACAAAGAGGAAGAATTAGCAATCAATGAACTAGCAGAACCAGAGAAACACCGATGAAGTGCAGGAGGGTATCCACGGACCATCGAGGAACCGCCGATGAGAATAAGAGAACTAGGATAGTAGATATTCCACCGGCAATAGATAGGTGAATCGCCGATCTCAATCAGTGAAGCGCCGATGTAACTCGGTTCAGGGTAGTGGCCTGAAGCCAATATTAGCCCAAACCGGCGTTTCATCGGCATTTTTCCATAACTGACCGGCAAATATCCGATAGTCATCATCCCCAATGCATCAACAAAAACTCCAATATCAAAAATTCTCAAACACTTTATCACATGATATCAAATCAGTACCTACACACATGAAAATGGCTAAAATGACAATTTATCCTTAAGAATTGTGTCACCTGATCTATCATAGGGCGAATTAGGTCTTTTACATCCCTTGGGGTTACTCAGACTTCACCCCACATAACTACACAAGAATAACCATTTTCCGCACACCAATTTAAGCATCAAGTCTCCATCACCTCACTAAGTTCACATAAGAGCAACTGACTTCATTCAACATGTATGGTATCAATCACGAAAATATTAGGGAGAATGGCAATAAAAAGAAGAGGGATGTATGTCATAACAACATCCATATGCAAACATATTACCATTGATGAGAAAATAAGGAAGTTAAGAGTTCATTACCACTACCAAGAGAATTCTTTGCAGAGACTAGTTGTGGAAGCTAGAGAATGCTCAAGAATGGCAAAAGTTCGAGACTTGGCTAGTGGAGAGGGAAAATGCGAGTGTAGTGAGAGTTAGGTTGAAGGTTTTGATGGGGTTTTATTGGTGAGAAGGTGTAAATGTGGTTGGTTGAGGAGGAGGTGGATGGTTAGTGGTGCTTTAATTGTATGGAAAGTGGAAGAGAGGGAGTTGTGGGAACATGGAAAGGTGGGATGTTGGGAAAATAAAAAGGTGTGTGGGGTAGTGTTAAAAGGTGGAAAAAGGGAAGTCTAGGGGAATAAAAAATAAATTTTGGCATATTAGGGTGGCTACAAAAAGATTATGGGTCAGGAAGGTCCATGATTTGGTTAAGATTTTAAAACAGAACAAGTACCTTCACCGAAGTAACACCAGCGCTCAATGGTTGGAGCCGACGATTCGCTGCCTTACCATCACATGCTTGATTTTGTGCCCAGTTCACTATCTTGTACTAGTGATTGACCGACAGTTCGCGAATTGGTTTCTGCATTCTGCTGGTGGTTAGCTGTTTTTGCATCCCCTGCTCAGGTTTTCTGACCTGCACAAGCATTCAAGTGGCGGTTAGCAACTACTTATCGACATTTTGCTAGTTCCTTTGACGGTATAACCTTTTTTTTGTTCCTAGGTTTCTACTTTCATGATCAAACATGCGGCGGTTCACGTAGATTGATCAGCGATTCACCGGTTTTAATGTAGTGCCTGCTTTGTTTTGTGCTTGTTCTCCTTGTTTCTCACCTACTTAATCCTACAAAATTAAAATAAACAATGATATTAAGAACATTCAAAAGAAAACACTTGGGTTGCCTCCCAAGAAGCGCCTTAGTTAATGTCTTGGTATGACGTATTTCTCATTTAAACATTCATTCTTCGAAGGATAATCCTCCAACTCATCTTCCTCATGCAGCACTCCAATCACTTTACATTCATCGGGAGGTTCAGCGGATTGACACACCTTGAAGGTAACCTTTTCACCTCAAACCTGGAACTAGGTCTCACCTAGCTCCACATCTACCAAAGCTCGATAGTGGCGAGCAATGGTCTCCCCCAAAATGATTAGAACTTCTACATCCATCTCACACTCAAGGACTACAAAATCAGCTGGTAGAATAAACTTATCTACCCTCATCAATACATCATCTAAAATACCCACAGGTTTCTTGATAGAGTGGTCAGCTAAAAACATTCTCATTGATGTAGCTTTGGTGTTCCCAAGCCCCAATTTCTTGAAGATTATGAGAGGCATCAGATTTATACTTGCCCCAAGATCACAGAGGGATTTCTTGAATACACACAACCCAATAGTGCACGGGATTGTGAAGGCACCCGGATCTTCCCATTTTGGGGAAAGGTTGCTCATCATCATAGCACTAGAATGATGTGTTGTCTCTCCAGTGCCTATGTCTACAACCTTCTTCTTCTTCAACATCTCTTTTATGAACTTTGCATATCTGGCCATTTGAAGTAAATAATCCACCAACGGTATATTTATGGATAATTTGCTGAACATGTCGATAAACTTAATGAACTGACCATACTTCTTTTTCTTGGCTAACCGCTATGGATAAGGAGGTGGAACTCTTGGATCGTGTTCGTTCTCACTTGAGGCCTTCATTCCTACCTCTTCTTCATTAGCATTTGAGGGAACTTCCTCAAAATCTCTTTCATCCTCAGCCTCAGCATTATCACAACCATTTGGTACTTTTGGCATCGCCTCATATTCTTTTTCATCATTTGCCTTAGGAGTAACCACTTCCTTGGTCTTAACATTTGCATCTCCTAGCGTTTTACCACTCCTCATGACAATGGCAATGCATTGACTATCTTTCTTTAGGTTTGGCATTATATCACTTGGAAGTGTTCCCTTCATTTGGGGATTCATTTGAGAGGATAAATGGTTCATTTAGGCTTCCAGATGCTGATCTGGGGCATATTTATATGCCCAAGTGATACTCAAATGCATCGGTTTTTCCTTGTTTATCCAACAATGTTAGTACATTCTCATGTAAATTGTAG
>JACEIK010000678.1:163534-176526 GCA_018107945.1 Datura stramonium
CTTCACACTGTTGTCTGCATTTTTAGAGTACAGTAAATTGACACTTGAGGTGATTTTGCCCTGTAGTCCAGTCCCTGTGGGATCGATACTTGGCTTACTTAAGCCACTTACTACTTGTTCAACTAGGTGCACTTGCGTGTAGTCATCAGACAGCCGAACAATGCTTGATGGAAGATGAGTGTAAACTCACAGTTTTGGCAAGGTTAGACACCTCCCCTTTCAATTCCTTGACCCTGCTGTCAGTTGATTCCACTTTCTGAAGAACCCTTGCCAACATCTCTTCAATTTTAGAGCTCCCTACATCGCTCACACCTAGTTAAGCTTGTGCATTCTTATCTTTAGGAGGGGGAACATATGGATTCGAACTTCGATGGTATTGATCTCTCTCACTATTTTGCTCTCTATTTCCCCATCTCTCATTTCTCTCGGGCCATCCCTATACGTCGTAGTTTCTCCAAACTTGATTCTCTTCCCGTGGGCGCCAAGGGCCTTGATTAGCCCCTTAATACCCGAGTTGAGAACCCCGATCTGATTTTCCATGTATTGACACTCCTCCTCGTATCGCGGTGGCAATGATTCTCCTTCAAAGTGCATTGGACCTTGCATTCCTACAACATTCACAACTTTAGGCCCAACGCTTATCACATGTTTAGTCATTAACTCCAACTGAGTCATCATTTTAGCAAGATTTTCATCTCTCGGTTCATCTTATTTTTGCATTTCATCTGCTAATGCACTAGAACCCATATCCTGTGATGATACATTAGTCTCTCTAGTATGTCATGCCCGATTTGTTTTCGTCATTCTATCCAAAAGGGCCATAGCTAACCCGTATGTCTGATCCATAACTGATCCTTCGGCTAAATTATAGGCAATGAATTTTTTTATGGAGTCTAGGGATCGGTAAAATCTTTGAAGGAGCACTCCATCGGGGAGACCATGGTTAGGGCAAAGGGACACCTTCTTCTTGAACCTTAGACATGCTTCATGTAAAGGCTCCCCTGGCTCTTGCCTAAAGTTTGTAATATCATCCCTCAGCTGTGACATCTTTGAGGGAGGGAAGAAATGATCCAAAAATTCTTCAATCAATTCTTGCCACGATGTAATACAACCCGGAGGGAGCTCCTCCAACCACATAGTCGCTCACCCATTAGGGAGAATGGAAAGAGCCTTAACCTAATAGACTCTTAACTGATATTTGTTATGTTAAAGGGTTGGAAAATCTCCAAGAAATTTCTCAAGTGGTGGTTTACATCCTCACTCGGTTTACCTCCAAAGATCCATTTCATCTGTAACAAGTGTAACATTGTACTAGTAACATGAAACAGTGCATTCTCTACCATGGCTGGTAGGCGAATGGCTCCTGCAACTTCAGGTATTATCGGGTTATCCTCATCATGATCCATGTGACCTTCAACTGAACTATCTCCTGTTTGAGAACGATGGCTCATATTAACTCACCCTAAAAACCAAGATCAAAATCAATATCAATAACTAAGATGCAAGATTAACTCAAATTAACAAACAACACAAGGATATCACGCGCTAGTCCCCGACAATAGCGCCATTTTTGATAATGCTCAAGTACACTCCTTATTTAGAGAAAGTGTAAGTGATCGTTGTATAAAAAAAATATTTACGATGGATGTTGGGGTTGAATCCCACAGAGACTAGTGAATGATTTTCCCAGCATTGTTTTAGGAAATTTGAATTAACTCGCACCAATTAATAAAAATAAAACAGTAAATTTTTTTAGGGGGGGATGAAGTGAACAATATTGTGGATTTTAAAAAACTTTCCAAAATAGCAAAATAACTAAAATTGATAGGAAATAATGAGAGNNNNGGTGTGGTGTAAATGGGGTGCTAATCAAATAAGGATATGCTAGTTCATCAAATCATTGCAAATAAGTGAAAATAACTTTGGATGAGATGGCACACTGTGTTCTTCAACCTCATGGATGCCTTTTTCTTGAGTCCTTTCTAACCTTAAGACACAATTCAATTAGCCCAATAGAGTTTGAGTTGATAGCTGAGCTATTTCTAACCATCAACTGCAAATTAGGATTATGAACATGGGTTTTGGCTATTTCTAGCCCAACTCTACACAATCACATCCATTCCCACCATAAAATTCTCTCCCAATACATGAATTCTTCTTTTTCAAGCTAAAATCAAGTAAGAAAAGTAAATCCACATTTTCAACTATGGATCATAAATTATAAATTGGAGAGAACTCAACATATTTACATTAATTAAGAAACATTAAGATGAATCTAGCAATACCCAATCTAATTAAGCACCCATCATCACACACCTCTAGTTGATAATTTAGCTACTCATAATTAAGAAACTAAAGAGTATATTCATCAATGAACTCAATGATTGCATTAGTAAGAGAAAGAAATATCAAACTCAAAATATGTCTGCAACAATGGTTATACCTTGCTAATGGAAGAAGAAGAAAATAAGAAAAGCAATATTCAACTATCTTCTCCAATGGAGTTCTTCTCTTTCCAAGGCAAAAGGAATGTTCAAAAAGAAAAAAAGTATAAAAGTTATGTACAGAGTAGTTTCTTCTAGAATATATACAAAAATAGGGAAGCCAATCTCCTTTTTCTTAGTTCTACACGTAATTGCCCCTGTTCAGGCATTTTGTCACTTGCGAAGAAGCCGGCAGTTCATCGGTTGCCTTCCGCAAACCACCGTCCATCATTTACTGCACATCTAGCGATTTTGCAGGACCATTTGGCAGTTCCTTGGCCTTCATCTGTGATCCGCTGATTCATTTACTCCTCTGTTAAAAAAAATGCAAGCACCTATAGGAGATTTAACCAGTGAGTCACCGATTTATGTCTGCGGCCGCCGGTTGCAAATTATCCTCAAGTCAGTGGTCATCTACGTTTGATCGGTGCTTTGCCAGTTTCCTCCAGTGTAGTACAAGTTTTAACCTGATTTCATCTTTTTTACTCCACTTCTTGCTCTATCTCTTCATCTTAGATACTTGCATATAAAAAGGAAAAAAGGTATAAAATTCATCTAAATGACTTGAAAACTAAGTTAAAGCTCATCTCAAGATACTAATGAGTTGGTAAATTACCAACTCATCAAGGGTGTGTAGGTGGATTCTCAGAAGTTAGAGTCAGTGAAAAATTGTCCTTGACCTGTCAGTCCCACTAATATTCGATGCTTCTTGGGTTTAGGTAGCTACAACAGGAGGTTCATAGAGGGATTTTCTCCATTACGGCACCGTTGACTAAATTGACCCAGAAGAAGATCAAATTTCAGTGGTCGGATGCTTGTGAGAAGAGTTTTTAGAAGTTAAAGACTCAATTTAGTTCAGCCCAGTATTGACCCTACTGAAGGGCACAAATGGTTTCTTTGTGTAATGTGATGCCTCGAGGGTTGGTCTTAGTTGTGTGTTGACGTAGTATAGTAAGTTCATTGTGTATGCCTCTAGATAGCTTAAAACTCATGAGATGAATTATCTAATGCATGACCAAGAGTTGGCAGTTGTGGTATTTTCCGTGAAGATTTGGAGGAACTATTTATATAGGGTGTATGTAGATTTGTTCACAGAACACAAGAGCCTTCAGTATGTGTTTTCTCAGAAGGACTTGAATTTACGGTAAATGAGATGGCTAGAGCTTCTCAAGGACTATGACATGATTCCTTTATCATTTCGGCAAGGCCAATATAGTGGCGGATTCTCTTAGTAAGCTATCCATGGAGAGTGTGTCTATGTCGAGAGTGGGAGAAAAGAGTTGGTGAAGGATGTCCATAGGATTTCTCATTTAGGAGTTCAGCTCATAGAGACATCAAATGATAGTGTGATTGTTCAGAATGGGTCGAAATCTTCATTGGTGATAGAAATTAAAGCAAGGCAAGATGAGTATCCTATCCTAGTGAAGTTGAAGGAGGCAGTCTGGAATCAGAAGGTGGTAGTTTTCTCCCAAGGGGGAGATGGTGTACTCCAATATCAAGGCCAATTGTTTTTTTCACTATAGATGACTTGAGCGAGTGAATGTTGAGCGAGGCTCATGGATCTTGATACTCTATCAATCCAGGTGCCACCAAGATGTACCGTGACCTACAAGAAGTCTATTGGTGGAACGGCATGAAGAAGGACATAACAGAATTTATGGATAATTATCTAAATTGCCAATAGGTGAAGGTCGAGCATCAAAGACCTGATCGTTTGATTTAGGACATCAGCATTCCTACATGGATGTTCGATGAGATCAATATGGAATTCTTTATAGGGTTTCCTTGTACGTGCTGACAATATGATTATATTTGGGTGATTATGGATAGGTTGACCAACTCAGCATATTTCTTATCAATCAAAACTACAGATTTAGTTGAGGATTATGTCAGACTCTACATTTAGGAGTTGGTTCGGTTGCATAGAGCTCTTTTGTCCATCATCTCATATAGGGATACTCAGTTCACCTCTTAGTTTTGGAGTTCATTTTAAAAGGGACTTGGTACTCAAGTAAGGCTTAGCACAGCTTTTCATCCACCAACGGATAATCAAGTCAAGTGGACCATTTAGGATCTTAAATACATGTTTAGAGCGTGTGTAATTGATTTCAACGGTAGTTAGGATAATCACTTGCCTCTCATTGAGTTTTCATACAACAACAATTATAACTCCAACATCCAGATGGCTCCATTTGAGGCTCCTTATGGGTGTAGGTATAGATCACCTATTAGATGGTTCGAGATAGGGCCATATTTAGTTCATGAGGCCATGGAGAAAATTCTTCTTATTAGGGAAAGGTTGAAAGCAACTCAGAGTCGTCAGAAATCTTATGTAGAGGTTAAGAGGAGAAAGCTTGAGTTGAGGTTGATGATTGGATGTTTCTGAAGGCCTCCGATGAAGGGAGTTACGAGGATCGGTATGAAAAGGAATATTAGTCCCCTATATATTGGTCTTATAGGATTCTGAGCTAAGTTGGCAAGATGGAATATGAGTTGAAACTACCAGTAGAATTAGCCTCGGTGCATCCAGTTTTTCATATGTCTCTATTGAAAAAGTGCATTAGTGATCCAGCTTTAGTTGTTTTGGTAGAAATCATTGAGGTGAAGGATAGACTTACCTATGAAGAAGTTTTGATTGAGATCCTTGATCATCAGTTTCGGAAGATGAGGTACAAGGAAGTAGCTTTAGTGAAGGTTTTGTGGAGAAATCCGTTTGTTGAGGGAGCTACATGGGAAGCCGAAGCAGATATGATGGTTAAATACCGCATCTATTCCCTTGTGGCTCAGTTCCAACATGAGGTACTAGTTTCCTCCTTAGTGTTCTATTTAGCTTCATGTTAAGTTCATGTCTCTCAGTTCCTTTAATGTTGTAGCATGCATGTATTTTTCATGAATTCAATTCAATCATGTATCTTAGTCCAGAGTCAGTCACTCTGTTAGTTTTTCTGTCTAACGCTTTTAGTTTTTAGATTGCAGCTTTTTCCCTATCTATTTTAATTAGACTTCATTCGAGGATGAATATTCCCAAGGGATAGATAATGTAACACCCCAAAAGTCCCTACAATCAAGCACTAGACTTGTAGCAGAATCAGTAGAAAAATATGCAAAATTAAGCAGAATGACTCGTGGAACGAGTCATGGAGTGTTAGGACGGACCATTGGATGAGTCGTAGTGAGCTTTTGAAATTTTATTTCCCAAACCACGAGTTGTTATGAGTGGGTATGACTCGTGGTCATGAGTCGTAGGTTGCACCTGTACAGACAATCCTGATATGATGAGTTAGGGTACGACTCGTTGAAGGAAACAATGAGTCATGGCAAGCAGTCGTGGTGTGAAAATGCGGAGAATGGGTTCCCTAATCGTGAGTGATGTAATGAATCATTTTAGGGAAAATGAGTCATGGTGAGTACCCATGGTTGGATATTCAGAGAACCAAAAAATTGGACTGGCAAGTAACAGATGGAAACCATGAGTCGTGGTAAGGTAGTACAACTCGTGGTGACTGGCAGTCAGCTCTTTAAATATGATTTCTCAGGGGTATTTTCGTAAGTTTGTAAGATTCTAACCCCTAAGTGACGTCATTTTGGGATTCTTAGAAAGTGTATAAAGAGGTTCAACCTATCCTTACTCCTCATTCTTTCAAAACAATAGTAGATTTAAGATCCCCTCTCAAGATCAAAACTAGGATTCTTCATCAAATCTCTTCAAATAATTCTTGAATTTTTCAAGGAAAGTCTAGGATTCAATTACCTAGGTATGTACGGTTATGAATGAGGGAAATCACCCTCATGCCCAATTTCATCCCTATTCTATGATCTCAAGTCTTCAAGTATGTTATGTTGAAATTCTTGGGTTTAACCCAATTCCATACAATTATCTATGCTATCTCCATGTGTTCAATTCGCTCATATTCTAATTGATGATTTAGGATATTAGGGCAGATTTGAATCTCAATTCACTTACCAATGCATTAGTATCAAGTTTATGGAGATTATGTCCTATTATGCATGATTTATGAATTTCTAGCTTATGAGCCCATGATTTCAAGTATGATGAATTATCAAAGTATGCATGAAAGTTTAAAAGTTCATAAACATATGATTACATGATTTCCATTTGTGAAGCATTATTCAAGTATGTATGGTTTCATGATGTGGGCAAGCCCATGTTAAGGCAAGTATGTTTCACCATATTCTAGCCAAGGCTTTCAAGAAAGTTTAAAGAGATGTTTTGGAGTCAAGACTCCCAATATTGAGATTTAAGTTATATTTTGATAATATAATTATGAGAAATATGCATGTTTTGCGAGTAGTGTCTAGCACCGAGTAGGCTAGGAATTCCGAAGACCCGGGTCTCATAACTACGCGCCACCGTAGGTATATATTCTTATTTGGGACCTCTTAAGAGAGTTCTTCCGCCACCCGAGGGAATACTAGTGATATCACACCTTCATTGTTCTTTGCCTTAGCAAGACTTAGGACAGATATGCCCACTTGGGCGAGATAATTAGGGAAGCACGTAAGTTCTATCATGATGGTGTTGGTTATAATGAATCCTCTTATTGTTCCTCACGTTTTTAGTTACTCATTTTCATGTCTTATGATATTATATTTTATAGCATATTTGACCCATTGATCAGTTTATTGAGTTTTCACTTATGATCTCTAACATGGTACACTACAAGATTTCTATTTCTAAACCTTGGGTCATTATGTTTCAACTTACTATGAATAACTCATGATTATGATTACTTTAGGAATATGACATTTAGCATGTTCTCCTTACTCTCATGTTCTATCTTGTTTTATATTCATGATTTCAGACTATAGTTTTACTAGCATGTTTTACTTTCTCTACATACTTAGTATATTCAAAGTACTAACCGCATACTATATGCCATATCATCTCATGATATAGGCTCAAGTTATTCATCTCAGTCCCATAATTCCGCTCCCACATAATCCAACTCTATCCCAGTTTTGGTGAGTCCTTATAGTCCAAGGAAGTCAATTTTTATTATGTCCCTTTTGTTTATGTCTTTTGGTTTCAGACTTAGTGAGCTAGTTAGTGGTGTTTTCCCGTTAGCTCATCAGATGTTTAGAGGTTTTTCAGATAGCTATGTATAAATGGTTCAGTGATGTTGACTTGCATATATGCTTATGTTCTTATGCCATGCAGACTTCCACTTATATTATGTTTATGCTTTATTTCCGCTTAGTAATGCTCTTATTGATTCTATGTATGTGTCATGATTTAGCTTAGAGTCATTCGTGGTTCTAGGTCTCGTATCTCAATTTGGGGTCCTAGCTAGGGTCATGACAATTTGCTTAGGGACCTGCATTCATGTCGCAGGTGGAGGTAAAGGCTCTGATTGCCCGTTGTAGTAGGAGTCTCATATTCATCTGAGAGTTGGTATGCTCCTATCTTTCTAGAGTTGTGGTCTATTTATATTATGTATGAGTTCTAATGCACGACTCTGGGTAAGTCAGGGCACTGTCCCAACCCTTCAATATTGCATGTACACTTTAGAGGTTTTTATGGACTTAGTTTTATAGTAGAGTTTAGTATGCGGCCTCGTCAGCCTTGCACAGTTCATTTTACTCTTATTATGTCTTTTTCAGCAAATAATCTTTTATCTTCTTAAGTAGTGACCTCGTTGGTTCGTATGTATGCTATTATAACTGTGACAGGTGGCCTTCTTGTCTTAGAGAGTTAAAGTTACAGACAATATACAGTCGACTTCATGGTCAGTCAGGTATTGAGAGCCAATCACACACACACCCCCAATTTAGGGAATGACGTGCTAGATTTCAGTTGATTCCCAAAGAATCTCATTTAACTATTGTTAAGAGCATCGTACGATTTCCTGTTATAACTCATAATTTTGGTCTCTAGTACCCTCACTCTAATAATTTGACTTAATCAAAAACTCTGATGCTGATTTTGCAGGTGATAAAACATATTGGAAAAGCACTAGTGGAACTTTTCAAATTCTTAGAGAATCAGTTACTTCTTGGCACAGTAAAAGGAAAAGCTCTATGGCTCTCTCAATTATTGAGGCCGAGTATTTGGCCCTTGGTGGCTATGGAACTCAACTACTTTTGATCAAACATTAGTTGCTTGATTATGAATGTGTGCTTATTTATATGATAACACTAGTGGAATTATTTGTCAAAATATATTATGCATCATTTTAGGGACATATAGATATCAGGCATCACTTTATTAAAGATTACGTTGAAAATGGTGATTTCTCTTTGGAATTCATTAATTTTGAAAATCTGTTAGCACATATTTTGACTAAGACTTTAGAAGAAAGATTCTGTTTTCTATGAAATTATTTAGGAGAAATTTCATTTCCTTAATTAATGGGTTTTTCTTAATTACCTTTCTCTCTCTTCCCCTCTTTGTCATCATTATCTCTTCCTTCTACGCAAACCTTTTGCATTTTGTCATTTTACTTCCTAGAACTGCCTCTTCTTCTTTCCTTCCCTCTATTTATTACCTTTGTCTCTAACTCATTCTCATCTCACTATCATCTATTCCATCAAAGTATCCATCAAAATCTCTTCGTCACTCAAGAAAAAGGCTCAAAAGCACTTCTCTCTCCCTCATCTCCTGTAAGAAACACTAATTATTCAGTGGATGATTATCCTGAATCCTTTGCACTAAATAGACAAAACCTTCTCCTTTGGCCCTATCCATAAAAAGACTAATGCAGACTCCTCTTTCAACTTCAACCCAAAAGACATGCAATTGTTTTGGAGTTCAGCCGAGAAAGCTAAGTTTTATGTCTTCAAAGATAGATCCTCTACTCCTGGACGCATTATTTGTCTTGAACAACTATAGAATTCTCATCGCCCTATAAATATGTACTTCACCTTTCAGAAACTGGATATCTTATTTGTGCTTTGTGATAATGAGGTTTTTGAAGAACTTGTTAGACTGTTTTTCACAAATCTGCAGGTTTCAAAAGATAGTAGGGAAATTGAATTATTTTCAGCCAATTTCTTCTTGGAAAGTTTTTTGATACCAACTTTTCGAATAAAATTCCTTTCTTTACTGGTCTCTGGCCTGATGATTTTGAAGTTTCTCTCGATGAAGCCAAGATGTTCATTGCTGAAAATGGGTCAAAACTCTCTAATTTTGGACCAGCTACTTTATGCTTTAAGAACAAGATTATTGCCATATTGTGCCTACCACCTTGCTCCATCGAAAATGCTCTCTTAGCTCTCTCTCTCTATCTGTCTCTCTCTCTCTCTCTCTAGAGGTGATATTTTTGTGGTGTATTGTTACAACTTTAAAACTGAGGATCAACTAGGATAAGTGGTTCCTTGTATATATGGTTGAAAGTAGCCAAGACACTGGAGGAAATGCCAGTTTACTATATGGAATGCTGATTTCTCGAATTTTAAAGGACACTGGAGTAGATCTTTCTAATTAATCTACAAAGTAAATTTCTTCTACTTATGAAAATTGAACTTTTGCTAGCATGAGGTACATGTTTGCTGATGAAAAATGGCATAAAAACTCTTTTCAAGCCAAAATTAAAATCTATTTTTGAAGACAACTTTCTGTAACAAACTCATAGGATACTTTAAAGGCCACAGTGGATAGTCTGATGAAGGAATCGTTGGAATCAAAGTGAATTTTAGTGTAGTAGTTGATGAATTGCATAAAAGTCAAGACTCATTGGCTAAGGTTGGGTCTATAACAAGTGACTACAGTGTAGCGGTTGGTAATTTGAAAGTACAGATTGATCATATTCATCGTGACGGGATAAAGTTATTTTACGAAGTCCTAAATAAAGTCGACTCTACTGATGCTAAGGCTAAAGCCTATGATAATGAGCTTGTTGTTATTGTCTATAACTCATATTCATCCCTTTCCAAGAATATTGAGAACTTCTATCGCTCCTTCTTCGAAAGGAGCATCAATACTCTTAAGTACTTTTGGGGTGGAGGCTAGCTTTATTTCTTGCTTTGTTCTTTTGGTGATCCTCTGAACAATATGCCCGTGTTAAGGGCTTCTGAACTGTCTTTTTGTTATCTTTCTAAATAATCTGTCCATTTCTAGGTTTCTAAACTATCTTTTTGTTCTCTCTTTTTATGTTGAAGGAGGAGAATATTATTGTTTAATTATTGCTTGTTGTTGTGTGTTATTAACGTGTATAAATATGTTATTGCTCTATATGTTGCTTCTTTGTTATTACATAGTTGGTCTATGATGCTACTTTATCCCTGATTCACTAAAATCTCAAATTTGCATCCTGTGCTTAACTATTATTGGCACCCGTTATCTCTATCCTGAAATATGAAATAGGTCACAAGCTGATTAGGCCATAAAGTGAGGGGGAGCATCCTCAGAGGGAGATAGGATCCAGCATCTGCAAATACAAGTAAAAAAAAACGGTCATTCCCTCTTGCAGTATCATCATCAAAAAGGGAAAGATTGTTAGCTATGACACTCTTTAATATGTTTTAATGATGACATTAACTATTATCATTGATGAAAGAATAAGTGGAGAAGCTTCAGGTTTTCAAAACATAAAAAAATCATAATCCTTCAAGATTAGAAGAATCAATGAAGATTCTATTCCAAAGACAAAATCAAGCAGCGCCTACGTTAAGGATCAAATCTGCTCTTTACGCAAAGGAAGCAAAAAGAATCATATATGGGATAAATGAACTAATTAATCAACATTCTCAAGAGGTAAGCCCACTCAGCAAGATGCAACAATCAAATAAGGGATAAAAGAAAATAAATCAGTACTATAGAAGGCAAGTCCACTCAATAAGATGAAAGACAATCGAATAAATCAAGAATCAAGCACCTCAAGAAGGAAATCATATTATCACAAAATCAATATGATCGGCGTGAATATATTTGAGCGGCATAAATCAAGTTCTTAATTACATACCTTATCGAGTATGATTGAGAAGATACCCCTTCGAAGCAAAATACTAAGATCAAAGAAATTAATCTCTTGCCTTTTCAAGCATCTACAAGGAGTTATTTGAAGGCGTCCATCTTCAGAAGGAGAGCGTGCAATTTCACTTGAAAAATCCTAACTCTTCTATAACTTNCTATAATCTATAATTTTTACTAGTGAGAATAAAAGAAAGAAAAGTTTGGGTAGACACACGAGTAGATGCTGTGACCAATTATAGAACAGATATTACTTCAGTTCTATCGAGTGGGAAAAGACTTGCTCATTTTAACTCATTTCTCTTCAAAGATCTAAGGGAACCTTTGTAACCCAGGGAGCTGGACTTGGCACCACTCTGATGATCCAAACTATTATAAAAATTATGTGTCCTTACTGTTCTACTTCTTATTTATATTGGTTTAAATTGTTATTAGCTCTTCTGCAGGAAAATAGTCAACTCGGCAATCACATCAGTCGACTACTAAATTTAAGTATTTTAAAAAAGAAAGTACAATTCACCCCCCCTCCCCCTATTGTTTATCAAATTGCATTGGTGGTAGTGATTGAGAGTGATGGTAGAGGTAGTGACAATGGATATAATTATAATTATGAAGGTAGTAGGTGTGATAGCGACTTACAATAATGATTCGCAATGGTGGTGGTTGTCTGTGGTTGTTGTTATGGCAAAGGTAGTTGATGGTCGTGTTTGACGATAACAATGGTGGTTAACAATACTAGTGGTGGTTGTGAGGAAAAAGATGGTTAGTGGTGGTTGTTGGTGACTATGGATAGAGTAGTGGTGGTTACTGATTATAAATAGAGTGGTGATGAAAATTATCCACATAAAATACATCTTAATGATATTAAGACTTTATTTAAAATTTTAATGATTAAGTCATATTCAGATCAAATAAGTTTTTAAATTTTAACGTAAATAAACTCACTTAATAATTTAAAATTTAAATTATTTTAATCAAGATCTCTATTAAATGGAATCAAATGAGGCCGGTGATATGACGAGGGAAACTACGAATTTAGATTGTTGTTGGATCAACTTTATTGTTCAGCTGATAACTGAGTTGGCATGTCGCAGGTCCCGAGCATACATGCTTATAGCTGAGGGGCACCTCTGTTCAAGTCAGGTCGCATAATCATTAAAAAGCCAAAGTAGCATTTTTCTTGGGAAAAATTAGAAAATAGTTTTACAAAAAAATAAAATATGAAACAAATAATAGAGCATTAACAAAAATGTCAAACAAAATAATAAGTATTCCACGATTTCACTTATACAACACACGTTTCTACGACTAAAAATCAATTTCAGAGCCTATTTTTTTGGAACTATATCTCCAACAAGTAACCCTAGAAGATAATTGCACATATAATTTCAAATAAAATCATGTTTTTGAATTTACATTGTTTAATCAACTCACTTTTAAAATTATTGTTAATTATTTTTCAATTTTACGTATGCTTATTAATATTTTTCAATTTTACGTATGTTTATTAATCTATGCTCAAGGCAGAGACTCGTGCTGATAACGTGTTATGAAATAATAAAGAAAGAACAAGAATATTA